>JANHFT010008443.1:73016-87044 GCA_032467955.1 Pseudoxenodon macrops
AAAGGCTGACGCTGACTCGGCAAGCTCGCTCGCCTCTCCGGCTCGGTGGATCGGATGTTGCAATCTCTCGCTTGCTTTGCCCTGAAGGACGGGACAATCACGCCGCCTGCTCGTGGCCACTGGTCAATAACTGGCCCGGCTGCGAAGCGCCGACCAATCGGATCGTGGGCAATTGCCATACCCCCCTGCCAAAGAAACCAATAAGAAAAGCAGAAGCTCCGAGGAGGTTCTGCCGTTTAGGGAGCCTCTGAGTTGCAGAGAGCTAAGAAGAAGGAAGAGAGGCGCGCGTCGAGGCAGGCAGAGGAGCTCCGCCGCTGGCAACCATGGAAGCTAAGAAACACGTAGCCAATTTCGGCGCCGGACCGGCGAAACTCCCGCGATCGGTAGGTACCCCGAATTGTCGAAGGCATCTTGAGAGGATGTCCTATACACGGAGCGGGATGGATGCTCCGCGCTGTTTAACTGAGGAAGATTGCCCCGAGGCTGTGGTGCCGCTATGCCTGGAGAGTAAAAGCGTTACTACCGAGTAAACCTTGGTTTAAATAGGGATTACTTTAAAACTTGAATGCCGAACGTTGCTCTCTTAAGTGTCCCATCTTAAGAGAGCAACGTTTGGAAGGATGCTTGGAAACTTTGCGGGACCGTGCTTGGAAAAAGGCGATGGGGAAGATACGTCTATCCTTGGCATGGGGCCAATTTATTTTCGTTTTTAACGAATACTTTGGATGCCAAAAAAAAAAAAAAAGTTAGGAAACGGTGTCCTTGTTGACATGGTTGTTCTGGAAACTCCCGTGTTAGTGATTTTAGTTACACTCTTCAAGCGTGCTGATTTTACTCGATTAACTTAAGTTTCCTAGTATGCTTAGCACAGTACTTTATATTTTAATCCTAGTTTAAAGTAATAGAAACTTGGCATTTTGGTGTTCTAACCTTTCTAAATCACCGATATTTTCGTAAAAAAACCAACCCAGAACATTAACATTTGCAAATGGAAAAATAATATATATTTTTTTCAAAGGTATATGTACAAACCAACTGCCTGCATTGTAGGATTGCAGGATATGTTGTCTTTGTCCCCTCTTTAATTCCTAGTATTAGCATGACCCAATCGGATCTCCAACTTGTTAGGCATTTTCATTTTATTTTAAATCATGCTAGGGATAACAAGTTGTATTTCTGGCATAGCAGCAAAAGCATATTGCTAATTGGTGCACCTCATTGCTTTAAGAATAATGCATGTTCAAGTTATTGTTGTGCCCCAGAGCACAAATTCTCATATGTGCAAAAAAGTAGGATCTCTCCTGTTTTTCATTTGGGAAAATTGTAGTATCTAATTCTTAACCATTTTGTTTGTGCATTCAAGAGAGGAAAGTATTTGAAAAGTCCATTGTCTTCTCTTGCTGAATAAATCCTTTGTGAATGTGTAGGACAGACATAATTATAGATACAGCAGGGTACAACTTCAGGCAGCTTCATGGTAACTGAATTGTTTTCCAAATATATAACTCAATTTAATCCAAAATGTTGCATCAGCAGCTGCCTTGATCCAATTATATTTGGAGGGTGTGGCTCTTTATATCTGGTTTTTCAGCTTTCTAGCAGAACTGCATGTCTAAACAGTTTCAAAAATAATGAGGTTTCTAACTCAGGCCTAGAAAAAAAGTGGCATTGCTATCTATTTGGGTTAGTTACCATTTTATCTGGGACATACCCCCCTCCCTTTTAAAAGAAACAATTTTCTATGTGAAGCAGCTTGTAAGGAGTGTCTATGGCAGGGGTCTGCAACCTGTGGCTCTGGAGCCACATGTGGCTCTTTCATCCCTCTCCTGAGGCTCCCTTTTGCTCAAAATGTGCGTCACAACCGCCCATGTGGGACACCTGCCAGCATGCAATTTATTGAGCTTTTTGACCTACTTTTTTTTCTCCGGAGTTCAAAATGTTTTGGTTGCATGCAGAAATAAAAATTTGTTTTCTCTGTAGCAGTTCATTGATTTCATAAATGCAACACACTATTTTTTATACCTAGCATAAAGGTTTTTAAAAAATCCCGATATATGTAGTGTTATCTTCATTTTAGATGTCAAAAAGGTTTTTGTGGTTCCCGGTGTTTTTTTAACCACCAGTTCTCTGCCCTAATGGCCGGCTGGGTAGGCGTGGCTAGGGGAGTGTCATGTGACTGGCGGAAGGGAGTGGCGTCGAGCTGGCCACGCCCACCCAGGTTTTGTGGCTCCCGGTGTTTTTTCTTTTCTGTGGGAAAGGGGCCCAAATGCCTCTTTTGAGTGTTTTTAAGGTTGCCGACCCCTGTCCTAAAGCAAATTTTTGCAAACGTGGACTACGCAACACTCACCCAACCTTTCAAAGGTGCCCAGGTAGGAAGTCTGTTGCATAAATCTCTCAGGATTCGTAGCACAATCACACACGATTTTAGCCCGTTCGCTCTAGCCTAAAAAAATAAAAAATAAAAACAACCCAGAATTGTCCAATTCTTGTCTGCAGGGTGTCCAACCTAAACGACTACGGTTTTATTTTTTTTTAATATTACTTTTTTTTTTTTTTTTAAAGAAACTTTTGAAAAGGCTACGATAGATAAGAACAAAAAGCCCAACCTGGAACCATTTGGCGTGTCGCAGTGACGCCAAAGCTTCGAGGCACTTTTGCCTGCTGAGTAAATCCGAAGGGCCTTTCACCGGGACACTGTCTACTGGGAAAATGGGAATATGAGAGAAAACAAAAAGAGACATGCAGAGTTGGAACAAGCGGACAATTCTGATGCCCCAAACACAGAACAAATGCTGGCAAGACAGAAGAAGTTTTAATAAGACGCCCAGAATTGCGCTGGCTTCCATTTTAACTCCGTAATTTTAGTCCTGTCAAGGAGGCATCGCATTTTTAAATATATATATCAATATATAAAACACATTTGCCAGGTTCTTTTTTCTTTAAAATAGTAGTAATTAAACGTATGTACAAGGAGCAAAATATAAGCCATTTTCTTTTCCAGTGTTTGCAGACAATCTGGGATCTTATTAATTGGTTAAAAAAAGAACCGGGGGCAGACTGTACAAAGTGTGCGGCTTTGCATCGTTCTCGTGATTTCTCAAGGCAAAAAGAAAATTTGGAAGCAGAGAGAGAGAGAGAGAGAGGAAAAGAGAGAGGGGGAGGGAAAGAGAGAGAGGGAGGGGAAAAGAGAAAGAGTGAGTGGGGAAAGAGAAGGGGAAGAGAGGGGGAAAGAGAAAAAGAGAAACAGAAAAGAAAGAGAGGGAGGGAGGGAAACAGAGAGAGGCAGAGAGTGGGGGGAGTTCTCAGAAGTCTGGCAATAAAAGTGTGTGCCCTCTCTGTCCAGCAATCTTAGCCTTAAAATCAAATATTGTCCAAGTTTCTGAGTATGTAGCAAGCTATCACTTCCTGGGCAGCTTTTCTCAATGCAGCAGCACTTCCCTAATAAGTGCTAAGTATAAGTTAACAAGCTCAGCTCCGTGACCTTAATTAGTTGATTTGGTCTCTCCAGCCGGCTTGTGCTGAGTTGACAAAACTTTAATCAGATACTGGCTGAAGTCTTTTGCCTTCTGACCAGCTATATAGCACATTGCTCCAGTCTAAGAGCCAGCCTTTCTGATGCTAGAAAAAGTAATTTCATATACATGTGGGCTTAAGTGCTTTTTTAAATACTTGCTTGCCACATTCAAACCATTTGAAGCCAAATCAATAGCACAACTTCTTTAGCTGGGCTCCTTCTCCAATTTTACACCATTAGAACTTGTACAATTCAAATTTCTAAGATTATCCCTTCATGTCTCAAAATGTGTCTCTAATGCCAACCTGAGACTACAGCCGGCCTCACGAATGTGGAGGCTAGAGTGTGGGTTCTAGCTTTCCATATCTTTTTAGATGCTGATAAATTCTATGTTTTTAATTTTAACCCGTATCCTATCTTCCTAATGCTAACCCACAATCATAATAAAAATTTGATTGATAATCTAAAAATGTGTAGAATAGTTGTCCAATCCTGGGTCCTGTTTTAACATGGAACATTCCAAAGAGTATTTCAAAAGATCTGCTCTGCTTTTTGCAGGATGGTAACAGTGATGCTTTTGATCAATCAATCAGGCTGTGTATACTAGCAAATTATAAAAGTTTGTCAGCTATTTGAGAATACCACTACAAGGCCCTTTGATCCATAACACATAGTGGTAAAATGGGTTTACAAATATAGTACCAATGATTTTTTTATGGCAAGAAAGAATCCAGAAAGAACAGGATCAGATGTTACCCAGAACATAAAGAAACAAAACCTTCTATTGGGAAAAACAGATTTAGCAAGCAAACTAAGGACTACAAGATAAACACACACACACACACACACACAAAATTCTGAATGTATCATTGCTACAGAAAGTTGCCAGATGTTCAAAAGAATATTGATCGGCCTTTATTTTATTGTCTCAGGCATGTCAGCAAAACAATCTTTAATTGAGATTGTGTGGGTCTGAAATTCATGATTTATGGTCTGTTGTCAACAGATCTTAATAAAATGTAATATTCTTTCTCTCTAAACAAGCATTAGAATCATACAAAGTAGCTTCTCGGTTAATAAATTAAAGATCTTTTCAATTAACTGTTTGGATAACACTCCGTTGCCAAATCTGTGTTCTTTATCGACCCCGTACTTTTCTTGGAACTGCTAGACTAGAGTAACAAATTGTTGGGTTAGAGAGTCAGCTGTGTCCCAGTGGAGAATACAAAGCCAAATTCTAACTATATCACTGCACAAATATGCAGTTCCACTGTAGATTTAACAGTTTTTGGAAAACCAAAACATAATTTGACTCCACAGTGTTCATAGCATTTATGGCATACACTAAACAGATGGGAGTTGCACAGTTAAAGGGGGGGGCAGGGACAATCCACTGCCATAATTTAGTCTAGAATGTAGCACATCCGAAATTAGCACTTGGCCATGTTCTCTCTTTTTCAATATCATTGAGATACATATATTAAGATAATTTACATATATATACTTCACAAAGTAATTGGTATCATGTTACAGTTGATGGACACAATGCAGTTATAACATTTATTAATTTGTTTGCATTGTCTGCTCTTTCACCAAAAAAACCCTCTTGTTTTTTTCTTATCCCCTTCAATCTTCCAGTACTATCAGGTCAGCTTAATTGAAGAAAATAACTGCTTTAAAGGACAGTACTAGGTGGGAATTTGGTAATCATATACCTAAAATACTAATCCCTGCAATCTAAAATATTGCAAGTTGACTAAACTGCACCGTATTGGATCTGCACAATATTTTAGTTCTTTAATTCATAATTGATTTTTTCAAATTAAAAAATTAAAATTAAAAAATTACTGTTCTTAAAACATTCAAACTTGAAACCTTGATTTGTGGATCACTAGGGGTTTTGCAATGTGTTAACAAGTTTTTAGGATAATATATTTTCTCAAAGTTATTTCAGATTTATTTTTCTTACATTCTGTTTGTAATAACAATTTTCAATTTATATATTAATGCATTGATACAGATTGGAGAATCCCCGTTTTTCTATTTAACCATCAGGAAAGTATTAAACATGATTCCTGCAAAAAAGAGTTATTAGCAAAAAAGTTGTTGGAAAGGTAGACAAAATTGAAGGTTAAATTAGATATATATAATTTAAGACACTTTAAATGTGTATTATTTGACTCTGAAAGTTTTGAATATCTTAGTAGATACACTATATGAGAAAATTGAATTGCACCAAGTTTTATATGTCTCAATGAAGTGAATGCTAAAATCCAATGAAATAACATAAATTATGGTAAATAAGCAGCAAAGGATCCTGTAGCACTTTAAAAACTAAGATATGTATTGTTCAATAGGGCTTGAGTTAGAGAAGATTGTCGTATTCATGAAATGATCACTGTAAGTGGAAGATTTAGAAAGTAGAAAAA
Source organism: Pseudoxenodon macrops (assembly GCA_032467955.1). Lineage (NCBI taxonomy): Eukaryota > Metazoa > Chordata > Lepidosauria > Squamata > Pseudoxenodontidae > Pseudoxenodon > Pseudoxenodon macrops. The sequence goes on from JANHFT010008443.1 coordinate 78,960, forward strand.
TTTATACAGAGGAAAGAACCCAAGAAATTATATACAGTATATTACACTTTCTAATAATTACCTGCAGTACTTAGAATATAAAATTGATATTCTAAGTACTGCAGGACCAAAGTGATTTGATAGCCCTTGGGAAGACTCCTACTCATCACTTTAGCTTCCCACATTATATTTAGTGGAGCTATTCCAATGTAAGTTGTGACAATATTTCAATTTCCCCTCATTAAATAGTTGTAAGTTTGCCCTGAGAAGTGGGACTTTTAAGTTCCAATTTAATTATGACAAGATTGCATGGGAAAGCTGAGCCTTTGGTGCCACAGTTCTTCTATTCAAGCGATTGTTTATGTTCAGTGTTAGCACACCATTGACAAGCAACTCGGACTGCTTTCTTTATACATCAGATAAATGATTTGGTAAGAAACTTTTAATGGGGAAGGGATTTCCACAGGCATTTAAATTGGAAGTTTCTCTTCACAAATATCCAAAGAAATTAAATATGTAAGCAACTCTTTAAATTAAAGTCTTGGAGGAGGATTTGAGAAGTCATGAGAAAATGGAAGTCAGTCATTATATACGTGCATGCATGGAATGTTTCAGACGTCAACCGTTGTAGAAAGTTCATTGTGTTTGTTTCATGGACAGGCTCAAGTAGTTCCACTTTTTCCTCCCTAAAGTTTGAGACAAGAAGGAATTCAGCATGTGTCTTTATTTCTGAATTCCATTTACAGAAGATTTAAGCAGTAGACTACCGTTACTACTACTACTATTACTACTACGGTATTACTACTACTACTACATGCTTTGAATATGTCAGCTGAATCCTTTGTTAAAAATTTAGCAAATTCATCTTTCTTTAGTTCACTATATCAATATAAATATCTATATCTCCAAAGCACCTGAGGGTAGGACAAGAAGCAATGGATGGAAACTAACCAAGGAAAGAAGCAACTTAGAACTAAGGATAAATTTCTTGACAGTTAGAACAATTAATCAGTACCTCCAGAAGTTGTGAATGCTCCAACACTGGAAGTTTTTAAGAAGATGTTGGATAATCATGTGTCAAAAGTGGTGTAGGGTTTCTTGCCTTGGCAGGGGGTTGGACTAGAAGACCTCCAAGGTCTCTTCTAACTGTGTTATTCTATTCTATTCTATTCTATTCTATTCTATTCTATTCTATTCTATTATAATGTAAAAGCTAGGTCACTGAGTCTACCCCCCCAAAAAAGGGGAATTATTGCTATAGCAAAGACTGTGGAAAAAGTCTTTGGGTCTCATCATATTATGCAAACATGCCGTCTTTAGAATCATTTGCCATATAATATTTTCTGAGTGGGTGGGAAAAGATGTAGTGATCTCAATGTTTGACTCATGTGCTGAGTTTAAGCATAAAATATTATGAGAAAGATATTTTTTATAGGTTGTGCTCTTAATTCTCTACCAACTCTGACCATTTTGAGAAGAAAACATTTGAGAAGTAACAAAATAAAATACATAATTTTCCATAGACTCATCCTGATTTAAAATTGTATGCACTGCAGCCATAATACAATACAGTTCAGGGTGACTTAAGGTTATTATTATCATCAACTGACTTATACCAGATTTGGAATTTTATTTCACTGCTTATTGTTTGGCTTGAATGAAAGAATGGATATTGCAAATACCAAGAAACATTTAGTTAGAAAGTTTGAATGGCATGGAAACTTATGATATCATAAAGTTAAAATTAATATGGATTTTACAAATCATTTTATCAGACATGCCATATTGATAATATGGAATAGATATAAATCCAGGTTTTGCCCAATAACACTTTTATGGTTCTCAGCTCAAGAAGCATATCATAGAAGAGAACTGGCAGAGATAATTGGTTGAGGTATCAAAATTTGTCAACAAACTATCAAGGGAAATTGAAAATCAAATTGAGAAAACAATAGCAGAAAAATATAGCTGTCAATATTTGTCCCATTTATAGTTATCTGAAAGATTTAAAATAGATAAAAAGACTTACAGCATGGAACAAACTAAGATAGAATTTAAAATGCAATTTTGTACTGATGATGAACACATATTCGTTAAAATGTATCAATTTTATTGAAATTTAACTTAGGGGAAGAGTGTGTTAAATAGCAATAGCACCTAGACTTATATACTGCTTTACAGTGGTTTATAGAACTCTATGAGCAGTTTACAGAATCAGCATCTTGCCCCCAACAATCTGTGTCCTCATTTTACCAACCTCAGAAGGATACAAGACTGAGTCAACCTTGATTTAAACCACACATCTCTGCATTGTCTTGTGGCTAACATAGGTTAAACCTTCCATATGCAAACTAGCTTTTGCCTTTATCATCTTATGATATATTTCTAAAGGACCTTCCAGTATGATATTAAACGGATACAAGCTGCCTTCATAATGAATGCAATAAATATAGACAATTTAGCATACCTTTCCCTTTTTAAAAACCTAACTGAAAAAATCCAAAGCATATTGAACTTTATCTTCAATGAAGAAAATGTCCCTAATTGACTTTGGGCCATGTAAATATCCAAATTAAGCTCTGCCTTTGTATCTGTGAACATTTTTTCAAATCCCATTAGGATACTAGAGGCTTAATGAGAAAATGGGGATGATTAAAAGGTGAGACATTTTAAACAGTGGTCTCTTTACACTAACCACTTAGTTTTCTGTTTGTACTTTTCCATCCCTTTTCTTTCCTAATTACAAAAGATCTATTGTTCATCATCCAGATGCCACTTAATCTAAGAGCAAAACCAAATCCATCCTTTGAAAGAAACTGGAGTAGAATATTTTCTGAAGCAAAGGTTAGTATATACAAGAAAGGCATAATGAAGAGGGCATAAAAGCATTTTCAAAACTACAATTATGGAAAGGATTTCACACTATTTGAACAATTGTATGCTAATCCTATATTTAATCCTCTACTGCTTCCATAAACGGAGACTAACCTATTTTAGACATGGTTAACCAAACAGGATAATCTTCCCTTCCCTGTATAAATGCTTGTAAAATTATGCCCATGGTTATCGTGCTCATAATCAAATACTACCTTCTTTCATTCTTTGCACTATGTACCATCTTCCTCCTTTTCAGCTGAGTTGGATGAGATGTGAAGGAAGATTTTTCTCTCTCCCAAGGATATAACACAGCCTGCTGAGACAGGTAAGATGTGGATATTAAAAACTAGCAAAATGTCCATCATTATGATGGATTGTGTGTGCAGAGAGACTTTAATATTGCAAGGATCCCCGGGGGCCATAGTACATCTCTTTTATGCAAAGAAACATCATACTTCTCAGCAGGTTCTGTATCAGAGACCCAGTATGGAGTAGGCTGTAGTGCGTCTGATGGGGAGACCTAGATCCACATTTCCAGTCATCCATAATGCTCATTTGGAATGAGCTGTTCTCTGTCATACTAAATATCAAACATTTGCTGAGGTAAGGATTAAAAGAAGACAGATCGAGCATAAAGAACTTCTGGGCTCTCTTTAGAATTACCCCATGTAGTGAACCAATGAACTTCAGGCTGAAACTTCTTAAGGAAGTTCTGGATTAACTCAACATCCCAGAATTGCCATGTGATAGGAAAGATGAGTAATATTCTTGTAGAGGCTTTTGCAAGAATTGTAGTCTTCCTAAAGTCTTTATTCTGATTTTTGGGTTGTATCTTGACTGTGTTTCCTAATTTGGAGGATTCACATATCATATAATGCTTCAGTACTAACTGCTGGCTTGTTTCAGCGTTCCTCCTACCCAGTTACCCTCTGACTGTGATTTACAATCAAGATATCATACTGAGCTTCTTTCAGAAATGCTGGAATAAAGATATGAAGGGTAGCTTCTTTTGTGCAATCGTGTCTCTGAAAAATGTTTCTACATCCATGTATCATGGATATTGTAATAATGGATCTTTTGCAATGGGAAGCAGTTTCAATCAGATTGTCTTCAAAATCCCATTTAATTCTTACATTTTTATGAAGAGTTGATGTCATTCTCTTTTCTACAATTTGGGAAATTCAAAATAATGGATGTCATAACATTTGACTTTCTCTTGTGTCTCTCACTGTTGGCAAAGCCCAGTTAAATGTCTCCTAAGGAGAAAAACCCCAAACATTTTCCCAGAATAGATTTGAATTTTTCCAGTAAATAATTAGTGAATTGAATAAAGTTTTGCTCAAACCAGGTCTCTCTAGAAGACTTTTGCAAAACTTCAAAAGGGCACTTGGAATAGATGCTTCATCATACTACTGTATTGAAACTGATTTGCAAATTGAACCAAATAACTGCTTTCCTTTGAAATTTCATATCTTCTGCTTCTGAGATTGTTACAGACAATATACAACTCTTCAGTGCCATAGATGAAGAATGCTGGAGGGGAGATTGAGTGATGGGATGGGAACTCTGACAGTGATATGAGCTAATGAGATTTATTACCTTATTAAACTCTATGCCCATCAGAGATCTTTTGGGGGTAGTGACACTGTCATTGCTCTGGGCAGTATTCGCTTTCTCCAGTTTTAGTTTCTTTAATGTGCCCAGCCAGAAGGCTTAACTTTGCTGTCTGTTATGCTAATGAAATGGTAGTACTGAGTTCAGCAAAGTTGTAGGGGCAAAATGATCAGTCCAAGAAGCACTTGTGATGTTTCCACAACTATATTCCACAAATATTCCTTCCAATATTTGAGGGGCTGCCACAAAGAAAAGGAAGTCAGCCTATTCTCCAAAGAAGGCAGGAGAAGAAACGATGGATGGAAACCAATCAAGGAGACAGCCAATCTAGGACTAAGGAGAACTTTCATGAGTCAGAACAATCGATCAGTGGAACATCTTCCCTTCAGAAGTTGGGGGTGCTCCATCACTAGAGGTTTTTAAGAAGAGACTGGACAACCATTTATACAGAATGTTATAGTGTTTTCTGCTTAAGCAGGGGATTGGCTTAGAAGACCTCCAAGGTCCCTTCCAACATTGTTATTCTGTTCTCTTCTGATTCAAAGTTTACTTTTTATTCTTGTATACTGCTAATTCTATTGATTGAGGCAGGCAACCAAATTCCTCAGTAGAAAATTATCATGCAGCTCTGCCATCTCTATTTTTTTCCTATTCTGCCAAAACATAAAGCAGCAACCATGCTTTGATTTTTCTGTTAGATGGATATTATTTTAACTCTGATCTCCAAGTGTGAAAACTTGGTTTGTTCTCGAATTTCAAATCTCACATTTGAAGGTGATTTACACACAACTGTTTGGGGCTCTAAACAAAGATGGGTTAATTATTTCTGATGTTCCGATGAATGCAAATGTATCTACTGTATGTGCACAGCACAGTTTAGGAATGCTTACCTTTTCGTTTTATGAAGAAAAAATATATCGACTTTGCAACTATGTTTTATAAAAATAGAAATCTCTAAGAAAGGAAATAAGAATAATCTTTTTTCAGTCCTTACAATTGGCTAGGATCTGATCTATTCTATCGTCCTGTTGGTCTAATCTGTCAGTTTTTGTCTACTACCAGAAACAACAGGAACCAAAAAGAAAACAGCTAACAGCTTTTCCCTATATTGAGCTAAGTCCTAAGAAGTGAACAATTTCCTCTTGAGAGAGAGCACAGATGTTTGAATTCTCAGAAGTTAGAAAGGTGTTCTTGGTGATTATTTTTTCCTTGCATCAATTGCCCTAGCTGTTTTTATTCATCTTATAATCTTTCACTTAATGACCTAGCCATCAGGCAGGAGCTAAAGAAAAGAGAATAAAATAATAATTCAAATTATTGTTACTGAATAAAATTTCCTTCCACTTTTAAGGGGTTCACTTTACTTTATTTTTCTTACTATTCCACGCATTGTTTTCAGATTGCACTGGAGAAGGACTCAAAGAATACTGTCTGGGAATTTGTTTCGGGTCTGACAATTTCTTTCCAAAGCCTTTCTCTACACTGTAAGCAGCCCATTGATCATCTGCTTTAATGCTCGCACAAATAGCAAAAAAAACAGATGACTGCATCAGACTCTAATAGGGATATTAAGTAAGAGATATTAGAAACATGTATGTTAAAGGCATGCTTATTTGTACAATCTCTTTAAAAATATTAGACATTAAGAAGCTAGTCATTTATAGATAGACGTGAATCAGCATGGATGTATTTTGCAAAGCACAAGCTATTCTTTGAAGAAGCTTTGTTATATTTTTCAAACCCATATTGTAAAGATGTTACAAGCAAGGGGGTCAGGGGTTATAAAGTTGTCTATCAATATTTGTTGTAACATTTGAACAACAGGCTGATGGTTAAATCAGCTGCATTTCAGCAGTATATTCAAACTTGCTTTGATCTGTAGAGTTTCACATATCTACTGTACGTCCTTGGGGAAATGCTGAAAGAATAAAATAGTTCATTTCACATTTTATTGCAAATCTGCCCAGCTCATATTTTCAAAAGCAGTACCCAGCCACAGATCCAGGTATCATACCCTAATGTATGCACTACTCTAAGTTCAGCCAAGCAGTTCCCTAATTTAAAAAAAAAAGGAGATTGTGTGCATATATTTTATACTGTATATCGGGGTGAAATGCTACCAGTTCGGACCGGTTCGCCCAAACTGGAATAGAATAGAATAACAGCGTTGGAAGGGACCATGGAAGTCGTCTAGTCCAACCCCCTGCCTAGACAGAAAACCCTACACCACTTCAGACAAATGGTTATCTAACTTCTTCTTAAAAACCTCCAGTGTTGGAGCATTCACAACTTCTGGAGGGAAGCTGTTCCACTGGTTCATTGTTCTCACTGTCAGGAAATCTCTCCTTAGTTCTAAGTTGCTTCTCTCTTTGGTTAGTTTCCACCCATTGCTTTTTGTCCTGCCCTCTGGTGCTTTGGAGAATAGCTTGACTCCCTCTTCTTTAGGGCAGCCCTTAACAAATTCTCAACAACACAAATTTTTGGCTCAATTGTGGTGTTACCTGTACCGGCCAGCTTCATGATTTCTGCCAAGTCACTTCATTTTTATCATCCAACATTCCCCTGCCGTTATTTCATTGCTTTTCCAACTTTTTTGCGTTCAATTCTCTTGCCGCGGTGACTGTATACAAACACGGAGGAGAAGTTTCTATCCCTTCTGACCGGCAAGCAGAGAAAATTGGAGAAACAGGTAAGAGGGAAGATTGGATGGAATCCCTAGAGAAGAGCAATAAATCAGAACGTGCCAAACTACAGTACTTTGCTCTGGATTTTTGAGGATGGAAAAGAAATGCAACAAAACCAGAAAAATATGTGCTCCGTTTAAGGCTGCAGTCCCAAAGTTTTCCAGCTTGGCGTTCCGGCCCAGCACATGGGGTATGTGAGGGGCGCATGCAGAGGTGGGTTCTAACTTACGTTGCCACCGGTTCGCTGCCTCCCATGCCACGTGGGCACGGCCCCCGCTGTGTGGGTGGGCCTTGTGCACGCACGCCTCATGTGCGTGGCGCCGCTTGTGTGTGCGCGCATTCACAATAGAAAAAAAACCAAAAAAAATCCCCCCAAAAAAGGCCAAAAACAAGATGGCAACGCATGCACAGTGCCGGAATTCCCACCCACCCAAAAAAAAAAGATGGCGGCACCCACGGAGCAGAACCGGCTCTGTGATGTCACCAGCAGCCTACTACCTACTAGGTAGAACTGGCCCGAACCGGTAGGAACCCACCTCTGGGCACATGCGAATGACAGGCACACCTACGCAGAGCTCCATTTGTGCAAGTGGTGGGTGATTGCATGTGCACATGAAGCCCCTTATGCGTGAGTAGAGCTTTGCATATGAGCACAAGTGCCCTACACTCATTGAGTGGAGCTTCACACATGTGCCCACTTGTCCATCTCTCCCGTGGCCTGGTTTTGAACAGGTTGTAGAACCTCGTAATGAGCCGCAGATCGGGAGTTGGGGACACCTGGTTTAAGGAGAATTTTCCGCCAAGCATCTAGGAGCGGGGAATAAGAAAAAAAGAAAACTTTTTGCAAAGTTGAACAGAACAGAATAACAGAGTTGGAAGGGACCTTGGAGGTCTTCTAGTCCAACCTCCTGCTCAGGCAGGAAACCCTATA
>JANHFT010008443.1:103073-113660 GCA_032467955.1 Pseudoxenodon macrops
CACTTTTTGTCTTTGCTGTTTACCAAGTTGCCTTGTTACTATTGTTCAATAAAAGGTTGTTTTCACAGCCAAACTGCTTAGCCTCAGTTCTTATCACCCAGGTTCTCCATATAGAACATCTTTCTTTTGTGTTACATGGTATTTTTCACATTTTTCATCAGTATATTTTTATGGATTTCAAATTTCCTGAACTCTGAATTTTATATTTTTAGTTCTAGGGAATTTTGTTTGAATTTTTCTGTAAGCAGATGCTTCAGTGCAGAACAGAGATGGGTTCTTACCGGTTCTATCCAGTTCTATAGAACTGCTAGTAACTTGGTGATGATGTCATGGAGCTGGTCCCATCGGTGTCTCCATGGGCACCGCCATCTTGGATTTTGCTTCTGTGCATGCACAGAAGCTAGTTTTTGATTGCTGCATGTGTGTGTGCATGTACACTTCACACACGCAGACGCAGTGCAACCCTGAGCGAACCGGCAGCAAAAATATCCGGAACCCACCCCTGGTGCAGATTTAAAATAGTAATGGGGGTTGGTGGGGTTTTTTTTCTATTTGGCTATATATATATTTGGCTCTATAGAGCCACAAAATCAAGAAATACTCAAAGCAGCTTAACTGAAAACTCAGAAATCATATTACAAACTAAATTTTACTATGTGGAAATACTTTACAAAAATTATTTTAGTCATCCCTCATCGGTCTTCACTTAGTGGAATCACAAAACATTTCAGCCAATTTGAAAAGCCAGATTTGGTCAATAAAAGGAAACATGTGTTATTTGTTTTCCATTATAATAATTAGCATATGAAATGGCTAATTATTACAGCTGAAAAAGGAAATTGAGGAAATTGAAAAAGAAAATACTTTATATAGCAGAAGTAAAGGAGTTAATATAAAACATATGAGCACATTTCATGAAATACATTGCACTCTTTGCAAGAAAGAGTCTGCGTTAGAATTTGGGGGTCTATATTGTTTTTATTTGAAAATCTGGTTCTTTGAACAAGAGTCAAGTTTAGAAAGCATTTTGAAATTAGTCTTGAATTGAAGTGTCTGTGGTTCTTATCCTGGATGCATATACATATGCAATAAAAAATTACAAACAAATCAAGATACCACCAAAAAAAGTATTTCATGTTTTTTTAACAATGGCTAAATACAATTTTAAAAATTGATTTGTAGTCTTTTAAATACGGTAGTTGGAAAAGTAGTTAGAAATGTATCTACCTCTGGTGAAAATCATCAGCTTCCTAGAATGTTTTTTTTTTTTGCTTTACTTTGTGAGATATATTTAAAGGGAAAAAATTATTCCCATTTCCTTTGAAACAAAAAAAATTAAATATTAAAATTAATATTTAAATATTAATTTTATTTTGTGTCTCTATATTTTTTTAGGATGACATTTTGACTGTAATCCGAAGAGTAGATGATAATTGGGCAGAAGGAATGCTGGGGGATAAAATTGGAATATTCCCTATTCTGTATGTGGAGGTAAGATCAGATTACATTTGTGCTCCTTTGTTGAGAGAAAAAAGTTGATTGTTTTAACTTGTCATTTGATTTTTAGGGTGAAATCTATATAATTATTTTGATGGTGAACACAAAGTGCAGGATTTTTCTGTTGCTCTGAGATGAACACACAACACACAAATAACACACATACACACACGCACAAATAGCTCTGTCACCACAAATACACTTTTGAAAACTGTCAGAGACTTTTCTGTGAAAAAGATACTGCCCATTTTAGTTGAGAAATACCAATAAACAAAGAAAACTGCAGTTTGAAAGTTTACCTTCAGTTGCTATAGAATTGAATTGGCACGTGCTTGAAACTCTACTTTTTCCCCTGCTGTTTTCCATTTCTATAAATGTCTAGTATAGTGAATTCTCCTCCTCTAATGCAGGTACGGTAGTTGCTGCTTTTTGAAGACACAAGTTGTTAACCAAGCTAATCCTCTAATGGAATGATTTAGTAAAAGCGAGCTTTTCCAGGAAAATTCTTATTCATAGCAACCTTTGCATATAAATCAAAGCTGCACTTGTAAGATATGACTGGTTGCAGCTGATAGTGCTGCAATTTGTGGAACCCCTAATTCATATTGCAGGGTCTCCACTTTCACTAGTATCTTGTGCCAATATTGATCATAATTACGCCCTTTCCTACACCGACAATCCCTACTCACAGTCACTCATGCCCGAGTCACTTCCCATCTTGACTATTGCAATACGCTCTACATGGGGCTGCCCTTGAAGTGCACCCGGAAGCTCTAGTTGGTGCAAAATACAGCAGCCTGTATGGTTTTGTGCAGACCTCGGTGTCACCTCTTCTGCAGGAGCTGCATTGGTTGCCAGTTTGCTTCTGGGTGCAATTCAAGGTGCTGGTTGTCACCTTTAAAGCCCTTCATGGCTTGGTACCAGGTTATCTGAGGGACCGTCTCTTGCCGGTCACATCTATCCAATCCAAGGAATGTTACGGGTCCCATCCCCTAGATAGATATACCTGGTGGGACCCAGAAGAAGGGTCTTCTCCATGATGGCTCCCTCTCTCTAGAACATCATTCCCCCAGAAATTAGAATGGTCCCCACTCTAACATTCTTCCAGAAGGTGCTGAAGACCTGGTTCTGCCAGCGGGCCTGGGGAATGCAGAACGGGATGGAGCCCATTAAATGGCTTGTGTGATGTGTTGTCGCCGGGGCGGAGGGTGGGGGTTATTATATTATTTTATTATATGATTATTCTCTTTTATTAGTTTTATTGTTTTATATATGAGGTTTTTATATTCCTGTAAGCCGCCTTGAGTCACCATGTGTGAATAGGTAGCAATATAAATATCCTAAAATGAATTTTTTTAAAAATAATGTTTAGTCAAACTGAATGCATAATTCCCACTCCACTCAGAAGTTTATTTCTATGGTGCATAAGGAAACTTGCATGTAATAATGAAATGTGACAGATAAAGTGAATAAATTATCTATCACAAGTTAATTATGTCCCAGTTTCTGGCATTACCAGTAAAGGCTTCTTAATGCATATACTACCTATGTTTGGGTTTATTATACTGAAACAATTTTCTTGATTGTGAATTGCAACCTATGCGGTATAATAGTTGATATGTTGGAATGGAATGGAAAGATCTAATCATGATTAATTTATGTTATATAAGATAACTTAAGGCCAATCACCCCAATTCATAGGAATGTTATAAATATAAAATGAGTGGAAAATCTACATGCATAGCCTTCATCTCATAACATGACAGTTACATGTAATAACACAGTGGTGGGATTCAGCCGGTTCTCTCAGGATTGGGCGAACTGGTAGCAGTGACTGTGGGAGGCCTCACCCACCCACCCGGATGTAATGTGCGATCACTGCGCATGCGCAGACTGCGGTGTGCATGCGCAGAAGAGCTCACATTTGCGAACCAGTAGGGAAGGTAAGTGAAGGCCATCTCTGTAATAATATGTAAATAAATATCTCAAAATAAGTCCCTCCACACTGTTGTAACCCATCCCTTGGAAATAAGTCACCACTCTCTTTGAAAGACCTGAAGTAAAATTAAAAAATAAAATAGCTGCCTGCATATTCACAACAGCAGTACAGTATTCAATATTATGCAAAGCACCATGGATATAAATTCTTCAGTGACAACAGCTATAATTTTTTAAATTACGTTTTAGCAACTGTTATTGAAACATTGACTGCTTATGGTGGTGTAATGGCTGATGATGTTCTATACTCGTAATGTTAGATGCAGGCAGTTTATTTGATTAAACGATACACGGTGGGAATTCTCTTGGCTGTTATGCTCCTGTTAATCAATGCACTAGGACTAAACTAATTATTGTAAAGAAACCTTCAGGGGATTGTTCAGTCAAAAATATTCTGAGAATTAAGATATGAAGTCTACTATTCATTCTAAGTTCTAACTTGTTTTGGCAGTCTATAATGTCATTCTGAAAGGAGGAACTTCACAAACAATTATACTTCCTAATTCATATTTTTCTTTTAAGAAAAATTTAAGCCTCTTTTAAGATCTGGGCAGAAACTGAAATCTTCTGTAGGATTCTACTATTTCCCATAGTGTCACCTTCAGTCCCATCAAAGATGCTTGGAAAGAGGCATAAAATGTTCTAGAAAATATAACTTATGGGACAGAAATGTAACATATATTATTTTAATGTAAAATATACATTATTACAAGCCCACATTTTCTTGAAAGTTATCATTAAAACTTTTACTGCTCAAAAAACACTTGTATGTTTTGGGACTGCTGTTGTAAAGTAACTTGGAGTGGGACAGGAGGAGTGACCATTCAATATTGAAATTCAACATAATGCAAGCACAAGGAATAAAGTCAAACTAGAATATTGTACTTTAAGAGAGATGATTTTAACAAACGTAGAGAGGATTCCTATTCTCCAGGAATAGAAATATTTAATAAGTCTGATTTTTTTCTCATCTTACTAACGTTCAGATCTTTTCGTTGAACCATCAACAATGTCCAATGTGCACCTAGGCATTCTCTTATTGGCAGTGTAATGCATAAATGTCACAATCTGCTTTTGATTAAATACTCCAAACTGTCCAGTGGTCACAGCCATAAAATAGAATTTCCATTAGTAAAAGAAAATTTTCTTGAGCCACGTACAAGGCAATATGATTGGGTCAAACGTGCAGATTTGCAGAGGTGTCTATCAGACTGAGTGAATTGGATTTTTAACACACATGCCATGTACAAAAAAATCAGTTAAGGCTCATATTCACAATATTTAATACTGAACACTATTTATTGTTCAAAAATGGAGTAATATCAATCAGGTAATGTGAAATTTGTAATGAAGAGTAAAACCAGGAAAATGTTTTATTTCTTTTTACCAAGATTTTTTTAAATGATTATTTGCAATGATAAATTGTACATTGGGACTGTCAAAAAGCTTAGTATTCGCACAGAAGATTCAACTAAATTAAGCCTGTAAATCCAAAAATGAGATCACTGGACTGTATTATAGACACTTTGAAATAGCTGGATTATACTAGCTGTGAGTAAATCACATCTCAGCAATGTCAAGATATGTTTTCTTATGGTAGTTTAAGGCGAAGGAATTTAATAGTCTGCTCAAGGATTTTATGTCTCCCTTAACCGTCTACAGCCTGTCAAATATGGAATTAAAGGTATATTATTCAATATTATATATGCATAGAAAATAGTATTCTTGAGGAATATTCACCACAAAAATTCCAGGTTTCTACTTAGGTAAAATATTAACTGTAACATTTCTTGTTCAAATAGTATAATTGCTCTAGGGAAGGGGGAAAAATCCCTTGTTCACTGTCAGGGGATTAATGCTTACTGTTGCTATATGCATTATTTATTTTCTTTTTACAAACTCATGCTATCCTCTCTTAAGCACAGACTGCTTTGATATGTGTTCTTTTTGGAATTTACTTCTAAACAACCTTCCTGGTAAATAACAGAGAGGCTATATGTAAAGATCATAGTAAATACACATTGTTTGATATTGGGGGAAATAATGGTTATGTCAGAATTTCTACAAATATTGATATAAGAATGTAAAAATTAAAATGTATATGCAGAGTATTGAACACTAGCATCTGAATACCGTGGAATAAAGTTATTTTAATGGAGACTGAATGAACATTTTGTGAAATGTTCTGTGTTTGCAAATCTAAATTAACACATACAGTACACAATAGTATGCAGTTCAGTCTTACAATCATCATGTCTTCCTTTTTAATTGGTAGAAGATTCAAATAAATTGAACCCTTAGAACTGAGCTGTTTTCTTTTTAAGCTCAGGATTATTTTTTAAAAATGGGAAAAAATACATTATGTTAAGAATACAAGTACTAGAGATATATTACAGTAGATTAGTTGACCTTGTAGTATTATTGGAAATGATATACTCTTCCCAATATAGAAGTCCATGGAGTACAGATTTTCCCTATCATTTAAAAATCAAGGCATATTAATAAAGAAATGTTGATTTGTTTTTTCTGGTGAAACTAGAATGGAGGCTGCTGCTGTGAGAACCATCTCAGCTCAGTGTTTCCAGCACTGTGCATGAATCGCCATCTTGTTTTTGGCCTTTTTTTTTCTACTGCGCATGCGTGCGCCCATGAGACGCGTCCACGTGGCGCAGGAGGCAGCAAACTGGTGGTGAGTTAAGTTAGAACCCACCCCTGGAACATAATCTCCTGGGAACCTGTGAAGACCTGGCTATTTCAGAAAAACTCTGTATAATCTGGGAATGTTGTTCTGACGTAAGAAATTAAATTACGGGTATGGGTAGAGACAATTACATTATGGCTAACACTGATAATAGTTATACATATCTGCTCTTGACTGTCCAAGTGATTCTATCAAGGTTCTTTTGCAATTGAGATAGGCTGATGAAATCCGAATGGGGAAGAAGAAAAATTTTGGCTTAGTCCTAGCAAGACTAAGTGGTTGTGGGTTTTAGGGCTTACCACATCTGGAGATTTCCCATTTTTGAAAGTGGATTGTTTCCCCAAAATGTGTTGGTTCAAAATTTGGTGTTCCTACAACAAAAAACTAACTATTTTGTTTTTAGAAAGTTTAAAGGAACTAAGAATCCCAATAAAATTGGAATATTGAAACATAAATGGTTGCAGTGTCCTTGGGGAAATGAATGGCTGTACTTATCTGAAAAATGTGAATACACCTTTTACAGGTACTCCTTGATTTACAACCACCATTGAGCCCAAAATTTATGTTGCTAAGCGAGACACTTGTTAAGTGAGTTTTGACCTATTTTACAAGCTTTTTTGTCACAATTGTTAAGTGAAGCATTGCAGTGGTTAAATTATTAACACGGTAGTTAAGCGACTTGTCAGAAGATTGCAAAAGTTGATCATGTGACCCTGGGACACTGCAATTGTCATAAATATGAACCAGTTGCCAGATTTAGATCACATGACCATGGGGATGCTGCAAAGGTCATTGATGTGGAAAACGGTCATAAATCACTTTTTCAGAGCTGTTGTAACTTTGGTCACTAAATGAACTGTTGTAAGTCAAGGACTAGCTGTAACTTAAAAGCTTAACTATGATGAAAAAACTATAATTAAACAAACACTAATAACAGATGCATTTTCAGCCAATTCCAGCTTCTGCTTATTCTTCAAGATTAATGTATTGCAATGGTTGACCTGGGAAATGATTAAGATATGAGTAACCATGAACAAAGCTTCTCAATCCAGGAACATGCAAATTTGCATTCAAAATGCCTTTCCTAGACACAGTTGCCATCTGTTCTTTAAAACATGAACTGAAAAGACCACCAAATTTTGAACCAACACAGTTTGGGGAAAAGGATATTTCATTGAATCTACAAAAGAAATTGACTTTTAAAGTTGTGGCTTTAAAATTAAAAGGGAAATACTAATGATAATCTAAGAGCATGACCTAGATAATTTTTTTCTATTGGATTTACAAGGGAGGGAAGGAGGGAGGGAGGAAGGAAGGAAATCTTTTCTTTATGTATCTTTGTATATTTAGGATTTGCATAAAGTAATGTCTCATTATATGATGGAACTACATTTTGCATCTATTTTGTAGTAGATTTATCACTCTGTAATGCCCCTTTCTCTTTGTTACTATATAATGCCTCTATGACAGGACTGCTCTAAATCAACAAGTAATAACTTCAGCTTTTCAAAAGAAAACTAATTCATCAGTGAGATTTTTGATCATTGAACAAACTGTTTCCGTTAATGAAACATCTATGTGACGGAATATTTTTATTTTATTTTAATTCAGTAGCATAGACACTGTGTTTTGTACTCTGCTTCTAAGAGAGAATTCTGATCATCTCATATACATTTAACTAACAGTAAATTCCTAGTTGAATTTAAGTGAACTGAAAAAAACATTACATTGATATGTGCAAGTTAAAGTACTAGCAAAATTTCATTCTTAACGCTGATTGGCTTCTACTGTTTATTCTCTCATTTGATGATGGAATTTGAATTGTATAGATATTCAAAGATAACACCTTTGTAATGCCCCCTTTCCCTCTTCTTTTTCTATTTCTTCTTTTAGCTCAATGAATCAGCTAAGCAGCTTATTGAGATGGACAAGACCAATGTAGCTGCTGCATCTGGCAGTGATGTCCCCTTGCCAGTTGACACTAACCTGGCAGTAAGCACAGCCCAGTGCTGCACACTGAACACTGCTGGAGCAGTCAGTGCCATTCAACGACATATTGATGGCAAGAAGAATGCCAAGAAGCGCCACTCCTTCACTGCTCTCAGTATGACCCACAAATCCTCCCAGGCCTTGAATAATAGGCATTCCATGGAGATTAGTGCTCCTGTTCTGATAAGTTCAAGTGACCCCCGGGCTGCGGCCAGAATTGGAGATGTGGCTCATCTCTCCACCAGTGCACCAGTCCAGGTAAACTTTTAATTAACCACAACACTCAGTCCACAATGAGAGAGACCAAATAGAAGTGACTTCATGTGCTTTGGCTATTAAAGTATAATAGGGTGGCAGAAGTCCCCAAAATAACATTACTACTATTCCTCCTCCTCCTCCTCCTCTCCTCCTCCTCCTCCTTTTATTCTCCTCCTCCTCCTCCTCCTCTTCTTCTCCTCCTCCTCCTTCTACCTCTACTTCTCCTACTCCTCCTACTTCTCCTGTCAATTTTTTTTAAAGAACAAAAAATATAAATCCATTAAGGAGAAAAAAGATGAATAATTTATTTTCATTTGTAGTGCTAGGAACTTTTTCCTATTTTCCCCCAGAAGCAAAATCATCATATGCTGATCATCCCATAGAAAAAGACAAGCAGTCAAAACATTGTTCAGGAATTGCCCTGAGGAAAGAACAAAGTGCCCAGTTGACTTTGGCTTAGATAACTTATTGGGGATTTGTCTTTGTGGTGTTGTTGTTGTTTTTTCATGTGATGCGTGCAACACGATAGGATTTTGCAATATGGTTTTTCTCTGCTGTAAATCTTCCGAGAAGGTGTTTTTTTTATTGAATACTCTTCCCAAAAGCCCTACAAAGATGTAGTTACATAGTTAGTCACCAATATGTGAGCTGAACTTAATGCACTTATTAGTCTATATTATCGATACGTTAAAAAATTATGTTTTATTGTTGAATCGTAACACTAACATTGTGATTCACCAGCCCCATTTCATTGTGTTCTTCTTGAGATCTTTATGCATTATGCTTACAGGATTTGTACCTGTTAAGATACACTTTTCACTTCCATTGAAAAAAATCTCATATAAGCAAGCAGTTGGGGATACTTCCTAGAAAACTCCTTTGGCTCTGTACAGCTAAGTGACACAAATCTGTTTTTAAAAATCTGTTGCAAGGAAAGTCTTGTTAATTGAATACTATACTTTGGGACATTTTTGGAGACTGGAAATACATTTATCTTTTCTTAAAATCTGAGAGCTAATATTAGCATCAAAGGCTTTCTGCTTCTATTTCCTAGTTCTATCATTATTGGCTTTTAAGCATTTAAAAAAAAGATTTGTGTTCAGTTTCAGTGGGAACAGTGTGGATTTGTTTTGACTTAACTCTTTAACTGGTATTTTAGTTATTACACATATTTGTTGCTTTGGTTTTAATTATATGAGATGATAGACAGACAGATGGATAGATGATGGATGATAGGTAGATAATGCTTTTATTTAACTGCTTATAGAGAGCCAGCATTATACAGTGGTTAAGGTGCTGGACTTGGAGTAGGGAAGTCCAGTTGTTGGTCCTCCCCAGGCACAGAAGACACCTGAGTAATCTTGGGCTACCTCTAGAGCCTAATTAGTCTGCAATAAGCCGGTTGTTAAAGTTTCGTGGTAAAGGACAAGGCAAGTGTGATGCCAAGGTCAGAAAAAAATGCTAAGAATTTTTTTTTAAATAAATATTTTCAAACCTTTTCATATATATTACAGATGTGCAGATTTAAAAGCAAAAAGATGATTTGATGCCTCCGGGGCCATAAACAGCATATTTCTAGAACTCCTTAAATCAAATATAAGATTTCCCACGATTGTGCAGCTGCTGCAGAGGGATAATCATGGAATTAGGGGGAAAGATGCAGCATTTGTAGGCATTATAGTTCAAAACATCTGGAACATATAGATGCCAACAGTATTTCTGATTTGTATGAAAACAAAATTAAGATTATCATTAATTTGATTAATGTCTTATAATAGTTATTGCTGCTACTACAGTACTATTAGTTTTGTAGTAGGTTTTACAGCTGATATAAATGACATAAAACCTTTTTTTATTTCTTTATTTTTTTATAATATATAAAAGTTCCATTTTTAGTTAAACAGTGTGTTGTCCAATTACAGATATTTTTAGGAAATACAGTAATAATAAAAATGTTTACAACAGTATTCATTACATTGGTATTAGTTCTATTATAATAATAAAATAATAATAATAAAAATAATAAAAACAACAGAAACAAAGGTAGAATATAAGGAAAAATAGCTGGATGACAGATTAAATAGATTGAAAACCAAAGCTTTACATGGACAACACTTGAAAAACATTGAAGGAAAATGTGATGA
>JANHFT010008443.1:114192-130393 GCA_032467955.1 Pseudoxenodon macrops
AGTTGACTGAGTTTTATGTTTAATGAATAAAAGAAATAATAATAATAAGTGCTTGCCCATTTTAACAAACCTCCCTTCTATCATGTCCTTTTCTTATATCAACATATTTCTAACTTCTGTTTTTATTAACTAGCCATTGATAAAATAAGTCTCATGTCAAAAAGTATTCAGTTTCTTCTTTTTCCTTAATTGTGTTAGTCTATCCATTTCCGCACATTCTAATATTTTTTTAATCACATTTTCATCTGTAGGGATCCCTTCACTCTTCTCTGTGTGTGTGCCTGCGCATGTGTGTGTGTGCCTGTGTCTGTGTTTGTGTGTGAGAGACAGAGAGAGATCAACATTAGCAGGAGGACTTAATACTCCCAACCTTGCTTGTAGTTATACAAATACTTGCCTGTGTTAAGTTCCAATGAATTCTGTAGGACTTATTCCTGGGCAAAGAGGTGACGATATTTAAAATTTAAAATAACAGGATTGGAAAGGACCTTGGAGGTCTTCTAGTCCAACCCTCTGCTCAGACAGGAAACCCTATACCATTTCAGACAAATGGTTGTCCAATCTCTTCTTAATTTGTAATGTTTCTTTTTTTCCTATATAGGAAAATATTCCTATATTATTGGGCATTTATGTAATAGCTATTGTTATATAGTAGTTCAATGTACATTAAGTAAGAAAGCTTTTTAAAACTTTAATGAAAATATAGAAGCATGCAGTAAAAGTTACTGTCTCTACTCATCTATACATCAGAATAAAGTAAGCTTTTTTTTTTAAAGGACTCTGCCTAGTGTTTTTTCCATGGCCGTTTTTTACACACTTCTGTTTTCCAAGAGCATATAGAAGACTACAAGCTTTACAATTCAGTAATAATTGCACGTCCTGTCCAAAATGGACTGTTTGTATTGCTCCTTTCATATAGGAGGAGCCGAAACTGTGATACAGGGACTCCTTTTAGCCAAGCAAAAAGGTTTGCATAAACCAAAATTGGCTTTAAATTACCCTCCCATACATACAGTGATGCACAGCGATAGCAGCTTTTATGTGTTGTTTTGCAAAATGCTTTTATGGCTCCCCTAGGTTTAAAATGCAAATTGTGGTGTGGAAAGCTGCTGTTGAAGTGGGGTAATAAAATAAAATCCTCCTAAGGGAGCAAAATCAAGTTTGCAAAAAAATAAAGGGTGCATATTTTCTTTATGCAATCATACATACTCAAAGATACAACCATATGGAGAAAGACTAATATTGTTTTATAAGGAACCAGCAGCAGCCATTTTGTAAGGCTGTGGTTTTTTTTAAAAGGCGCTATAAATGCTATTCCCACTATGTAATCAGTGGGTCCAGACTTAATGTTTTATTGTTTAGTAAGTAGAATGTCTGGGTAAACAATTGTACGTTAAAAAAACCTCACTATAACCACCCCTTAATATCACAGTTCCCTGGATTGCAACAAAGCAAAATCTATAGATCTCTTCCAAATCCTGTTGCAGTGACAAAAACACAAGCTTGGTTCACTAATAAACCTTATTACCCAAGGAATAGTTTCCTGTGGTAGAATGTGAAAATTAGAACCATATGAAAGGCTATCCAAATTTGACACAACCATGCCATTTCTATATTCACATATGTATGGCAATGTCACAACTTACCACGGATGGGAAATTCCATCTTTGATGGAAAATTGTATGAAAAAACGCTTAATTATCATTCTCAAAATGGGTGGGGTATTGTGTTACAGCACAATAATAGAAAGCAGGAGGACTCCAGTGAATTCTAAGCAGTGAAAGCTGATTGTGGAATTTACCCATAATGGCAATTTACTAATCAAAGCTATGATTATAAGGTCAGTTTAGTTTATATAGTCTCTGCTGTAACTTAGAAGTTGATCCTAAATTCAAGAGCTGATTGCCTCCAATGTGTGCAGTTTCCTAAACAGATCTCTTTGTGCTCCTATAGAATTATGGTAATACTCATCAGGCCTTCTGCCTGGGGTAAGTGTGTTTATGTATGTGTGTGTGCTCATGCACACACACATATATACACATACATACAGATACACACACATATATACAAATATATACAGATACGTATAATTGAGCCCAAAACTTCTATTGATAAGTGAGATAGTTAAGTGAATTTTTCACCATTTTACGACCTTTCTGGCCAAAGTGGGTAAATGAATCATTGCAGTTGTTAAGTTAGTAACATAGTTGTTAAGTGAATCTGGTTTCTCCATTGACCTTGTTTGTCAGAAGGTTGCAAAAGGTTATCACATGACCCAGGACACTGCAACCGTCATAAATATGAATCAGTTGCCAAATGTCTGATTTTTTTTATCACACAACCATGGAGATGCTGAAATGGTTGTGAAATGTTGAAAACGGTCATAAGTAGATTTTTTCAATACCATTGTAACTTTGAACAGTCATTAAATGAACTGTTGTAAGTTGAGAACTACCTGTATACATCCTTAGAGTCAGCTGTGCCCTAATCACCTCCAGATTGCATTTTTGTAACGCGCTGTACATGGGGTTGCCCTTGAAGAATATTTGGAAGCTTCCGCTGGTTATTTATCTTTTAATGTGAGTTTTTTATATCGCTATATCTTAGATATAAAAACCAAATGTAAATATAAATATAAAAACAAATATATAAATCCAAAGCAGAGAGAAGAATAGCCACCACAGAAGCATGTCCTCAGTTCTCTGGGAACAATAACAATAACGTGGTTGTGAGGGACTTCTGGAATATCAAAATTAATATAATATAATCTTAAGTGGAAAGAGAGGTTCATTAGGTGGGTACTGTCTGTGACCCACCAAATATAGATTTCTAATTGATGGTATCTGCAGCATGCCTTCTCAGCAATCTCTAATGGGATAGGCTGATGTAACTGGGGGAAAGAAGTCCCTCAAATAGCCCAATTCTGTGCCATGAAGGGCTTTACAAGTTAAAACCAACACCTTGAATTGGACCTGGAACCAAAATGGCAGCCAATGTAGCTCACAGAGCACAACTTTTTATATTTGTTGCTTTATTTGTTTGTTGAATGTCATACAGAGTTGCAGCTATACAAATTGGATGGGTGGATATGCAAAAAGTATAAAATAGGTACATTGCTAGCATTAAACATACTTAAGGTATTGATCTCGTTGGGAACGAATCCTTCAAATATCCTGTTTAAAACAACGGAGCTCTCCATTCTTTTCCCCCCTATTTTTTATATTCTTTATTTAAGTATATTTTCATTATATTAAAAAATTCTAATGAAAAAAAATTTTTTTTAAAGGAGTGGAGTTCTCCCTGCCCCTTGCCAAAAAAATTAACCATAATTGACTTGGTATGGCATCACATGTAGCAGTGTTCCTCTCTGTCCCTTCCATCTTCCCTCCAATCTCTTCATCTTCATTTTTCTTCATCTTGGCCTTCCAAACCACAATTCATCCCCAGCCAAATCCACAGTAGGGTTACCTCATAGTTCCTTATGCTGCATATTGATCAAGCTACCAACCGGCACAATATCTTTTCTTTTTTAATCTAATTCAAAAAGATAAACTATTTTCCCTAGCCCGCTAATTCCTTTCTTCTTTCCCTTGTCTCCCTCACTACATTCAAAGCTGATTGTAGATATATACCACATAGTTACCTTGTGGTAAGATTGGCAGCCAATTAATTAATTAATTTCTGTATTAACTCTCTGCCTCTTCCCCCAAGCTCATTTTAATCCCTTCATTCTATCCCTCTTCCCACTGCATGATCTTTAAATTATAACCGGGACAGCAAGAAGTCGAAGGATCTGTGGCTGTGGCTACCATGGTCACATCCTACTAATTTGCTTAAGAACTTTAACCATCCTTGCCTTGAACACTTTTTCGGTAACTACTAGTTGCATTTGTGTTAACTCTTGATTGCAGAATTCTGTACTCACTAATGAACAAAATTACTATGAGTGCAGTTTTCAAATAGATGAAACAAAACTACTGTAGTTATGTATCTTTTGAGGATAATGCTGCAATTGTTGGATAATAATAAAGAGGCTTTATTAAAGCATTTTCTGAATATGCAAAGTAAATAAATAAGAAATACAAAGTCCAACACGATTTAAGAGACATTGCAGGAGGCAGTTGGTTACTTTCTTAATCAAATAGTTTGTAAAATATACTTGCATTAATCAAAGATTAAAGTTCTGGTTAAAGTTCTTAAGCAAATTAGTAGGATGTGACCATGGTAGCCACAGCCACAGATCTTGGACAGGCGCTCTCCTTCGACTTCTTGTTGTCCCGGTTATAATTTAAAGATCATGCAGTGGGAAGAGGGATAGAATTTTTAAAAAATAATCCTGATCAGTAATATTATTCATATCCTGATGCAAAGGATGGTTTATTAGAATTAGATCCTCTTGAAATCAGTAAGATAGATTCAGAATTTACATACTTAAAATTTTCTGTGCATTTAAACCTAGATATGTTATAAAATGAACCCATTACAAGAAATTAACTTGCAAAATATATGTAGCACTATTACTTTAAATAACTATGTTTAATACTCTATCGCATAATGTTAACATCTCAGAAAGAATCTGCATTTAGAGTTACTGCTGTGCTAAGTATCCAAAACTACAAAGATTATTCTTCAAGTCTCAACAGTTCCCTGCTTGTCAGTAATAGGCACATACATTTCTTGTGCTGTTATAAATGCGTTTGAAAACAAGTAGTATTCTTAAGCCTTTTTATCGTCTGAAAAGCATGAAACTAATGGATTCTAATTTCTATAGACACGAAAAACACAAGAATAGTTTCCAACAGCCCTAGGAAGCAAGGGATTTAGTGGCAGATTTTGCTAATGTTTGTTTTTTGTAGAAACCTGCATTGTCTTGATCAGTATGTGCCCTGCCTCAACCTAATTTGCATTTAGCACATTTGATGCCCAGTGATTGAATGCAGCCATAAAATTTAAATATGGCCTTCTAAATTGTGTCTGTGTGTCACATCGAGTGTTCTTATAGGCTAGTTAAATTGATTTGTATTGAGAATATAATACAGCTGCAGGCCAGTGATAAAACTGAGCCTGCATGAGGTTCATAGAGAAGATATGTGAAAGTAAACTGGTCTGAACAGCAGAGGAGGTCCCACTTGGCTCACCAATCTTGCCTAGGCCTCAGATGTCTCATCTTCTCTCCATTTGAACCCCTTATGAATTATTCTTCTTGCTATTTGGAAAGGTCACAGGTCAGCTAGCTCCAAATCCCTAGGTTTTTCTGGCCAAAGATGAATCTCATAAATAATGAAGCATGGCTGCCTCCTTCTCAGTATATAACCTGAGCTGGGAGATAAGAATGCTGGAGTACTGCTTGTATGTGTTCAAAATAAATTCTGATCTTGGGCAGAAAGTACATTTGTTCACAATTAGAGCCAATACCTACTTCTCAATTGTATGATATATATTTTGAAGATGAAAACCATCTTCGTGCAGAATGATAAATTACAATAGCAACTCTTAAAAAACAGAGTCTGTCTTAATGATTTTCCAATATAAAAGGAAGTGGGCAAATGTAAGTAACTCTTGGTCAATAGAAAACAAGAAATATGCTCCAAATGTGTAGACTGTAGATGATAATTGGCAGAGTAAGAATAAGAAGCATACAGATTATATTTAAAATCAGAGAGAAGCCAAAGGCAAAGGTTTGGTTTTATGTCTGTGCATTGGAAACTAGGAGAAATCAATCCAAATTCTCTTTGGTTTTTGACTCGGACAGAGTCAATTAATTCTCTCTTCCAAAGAAATATTGTTTTGTGAATAATGGTAGTTATACTCATAACATATCATCAGAGTTCAAACTACTTTTTGTATCAAATTCAACTGGCTGCCTCCCAACCCAGAATGTTGGCTTGAGTTGATTTAGCCCTATTGAGACAAAGTCATATAATCACATACATTGAGGTGGAAATTTACATATATCCATAATATAAGCATGGCTCTGTGTTTAATTTTAAAAAAATTGAGTAATATTCCACATAAGTTATACAAACTGCACATTTGTATGTTTATTTTTGAAACGTTGCCCCCAATTTTTTTTAACTCATTCAAAAACTGATAGGTGTGAAGATCTCTCATATACACCTATGGCAAAAGACATGTTTAGCATGTAGGGGGGGAAATAATGTTCCATTACTGCACTTGTAAGAATTAGTGCTGGGCAGCTGTGTCTATATTTATGATCACCCAAGGTCACCAATATGTTCTGTGAATGCATCCCTTGAGATTATGTGTCAAATGGAAATGTTTTGAATCAGTCTAAAATGTTCACTACTGCCTGCAATAACATTATCCTTGAAACACTTAAAAAGAAGTCTGGAAATTAACAAATACGTTCATCCTGGTCATTCACACCAATTCCCTAAGAGAAAAATATTGTTGTCTTTCAAGCTTCAGAGTGCGCTCCAGAGCATACCTACAAGAACATAAGAAACCTTTAAATGAAGATCCTTTCACAAAGGCACCTATTAAATTGTTTTGTCTTTCACAACTTCAGAATTTTTTTGTGGGTGAAAGATAGAATTGGTGGCAAACACTGGAGATTGTTTGAGCCATTCATAAAGTTCTGTGTTTGATGCAGTTGATTTCACATTAAAAATCTTGTATCTAAAATCATCTTGACAGCCTCAAATGATAAGTTCCCGCATTCCTAAATTGAAACTCTTAATCACAATCAGAAATATGAAGAAGAGTTGTAAAGAGTTGTAAATATGAAGAAGTGTAGTAGTTATGAGGAACTACCCAGTTTAGTTTTCTACTAGTCTGTGCAACCAAGTATAATGTCTACATTTATACTTTTTAATTAAAATGGACACTGTTTTTCTATACCAGAACCACTGATTATAGAATAGAAATTTTACACCAATATTGCGGAAAAAATACAAACCTGTACAAATTTATTCGTAGTTTTTTTTTATTGTAGAAGAAGCCATGTTGAATTAAGTCATATTTACTGTCAAGTAAAATAATAATTATTGTGAAATCATATTATACCTTTCTTGCTCATCCGATATATAAATTCTTTCTCTTGGCAAGGACAAATGACAAGTGAAAAGTTCATTCATACGAGTTCTGCAGTTTGGGTCCTCCTTGGTATGGTGTTTCATTAAACAGATGCTCTTCGTTACTACTGAATGATCTTAATATTCCCAACCAGCTACACAGAAACAACTGAGCCGTAGTTTATTTTTTAGCCTCTCACACTGCCTGGTGAAGGCAAGAATTAGAAATACCACAGATGTTTTTATAATTTATGGGGTAGATAAATCCATAGCAAGAATTGATGTTTATCACCTCCTGCAATAGAGAAATAGCTGGTGTGTGCCCATCTGCAGCTGTAATTATATTTTATCAGTGTGTGGAAGGGTGTTTATTAATATATTGCACCACTAACGGAAAAGCTGTGTTCTGGAGTCATTGGATGCCCTAACTCCCACTTCGTTAATTAACATTTGATGAGAATGCTTTATCTTGGGTGCAGTGCTTTCTTGCCAATAGTTGATCCAGTGCAAATATAATTTCAGTGCTTTGGCATTATTCCTAAGAACATTAAGGCTTGGAGGAAGTGCATGACCCATTGGTTAGTCAATGAATTTGACAGAAATGAGTAGCATGAGTCTCAAAGACTATTAGTCAATTTTCTAGCTGAGATATTGCCACAGGATCACATATTATTAAGGTCTATAGATGGGTTTTAAGTTTATTGCTCTCACTTTAAAGATAAAATCTAAATACGCAATGAAGACATGAAATACATTATTTTCATTAATAAATATGGTACTACTGCAATAGACAATATTCAATATTCAGAGAAACACTTTCAAATTTGTTCCAAATTTAGATAACACAATTTTTATCCAGTATCCAATAAAACAGCATATTTGCATTTGTAATGTTGATCTGTATAGTATTTTGTTATAGGTTACATGTCTCCTATTTATCTTGAAAATGCAACTAGAGGCTAAAAAGTATCTGATAAACCTGTTTAGCAGTTACAATTGTGGTAAGAAACCCCTGACACTATGGAACTGTAAAGAACAAAATTCAGACATGAAATAGAAATTGCTATGGCTGTTCACTCTGTGTGTGTGTGTGTGTGTGTGTGTGTGTGCATATGCACAGAAAATCAATTTGCACTGTCAGATCTTAGTTAAATATCTCTCTTCAGACACCAAAAGCCCAAACAGGGAGCAGCACAATAGAGAAAAAAACCTCCTATCAGTGTTAACTTTATTACTTCTCCACCCCAAAGAGAGCAACAGATAGCAAAATATATACCACAAACTTGGGGTATTGACAAAACCACATTGTCTTTTTTTTTAATGCCTTCAAATCAACTTTCTTCTACTGACTGCCTAGAGTAGTTAATAGGATTTTCAGAAATTGTTTGCTCTTGCTTTTCTCCTTGGGCTGAGAGTGACTGGCCCCCAATCACCAAGCTGATGTTGTACCAAAAGCAGAACTAAGACTCCCAATCCAACTTCTACCCTGGTGCCTTTACCACAACATCAAACCCGTTCTTTCCGTAGGGGGTGGGGAGAAGAATGTTGCATTTCTTGTGTTGATCCTTTGTCTTCAATGCCAGAAAAGTAAAAAAGGAGTAAAAAAAGTCCTTATTGTGTTGTATGTGCTAGACAATTCTATTCCACCAAATGTTGCCTTTCAACTCATGATTTTAAACTTGTCTTG
This sequence comes from Pseudoxenodon macrops, assembly GCA_032467955.1. Classification (NCBI taxonomy): domain Eukaryota; kingdom Metazoa; phylum Chordata; class Lepidosauria; order Squamata; family Pseudoxenodontidae; genus Pseudoxenodon; species Pseudoxenodon macrops. The sequence continues at coordinate 122,914 of JANHFT010008443.1, forward strand.
TCAATTTATTTGCCTCCCATTGCCTTCAGTAACTGTGATAAAATGTAGTCTTTCCAATAAATGGTTCTCTGTATAGATAAAAATGCCTTGTTGTCTATCTGTCTTCCCAACCTATCTTCAATATCAGGTCTATTGGAATTGTCACCATTATTGGTTGATTATTGAGCAACCACTATATTTGAAGGGGCTCTAAGATGTTTTCCTTATTCCTTATCTCCTGTAGTAGAAGTGAGGTAAAGATGTGATCTGTATTAATAAAAATATGGGTATTAAAAAGCGACAAAAGTATTGGCAATAGGAATTAAGTAGAAGCAACTGATGACATTGGAAAAGGAAAGGAAGGGAGGGAAAGGAAATTAATTAGGACGTATATAACAACTGGAAATAGCAGGAAAATAATAAAAGGCAACAAATACACTTCCTCTTGCCTTTCTCCTATGCCCCAATACCTTCTGTGTCCTTCCATTTGATATTCGTAATCCTAAACACATTTACAGCACTGCAGCCTGAAGTAACTTTCCATTTAGTTTGTATTTCCATCTAGTTTGATTTTCATTTGTTTCTTTTTCTTGGACACATATGCATAAATAAATGACCATATCCCGCTTATATAGTTTAGTTAAAAACTAAATCAGATGTTTGACTCATTAACAAAATAGAATAAGAATTTGTTATTTTACTTTTTCTAAATTCCATGATTTGTTTTCTTTAAATTCACGCTTTCCTAAACAAATATGTCAATATGCTGGGAAGCAGAGAATCTGTTAACAGATTACTATGTTCATAGATCAATGAAATGTAATTTTCTGAAGATTATTGGCCCTTAAATCAAAATGCCATGTTGCAAGCATCCTTTAATGGGCTAAACTGTTTTAATAACAGTTTCCTGAAGTAAACAAAATATAAGTTTATATATTATGCTTAGCAAAGCCAAACCCCAAAATTTATGCAAAACATTTTTTTACAAGAGATTACATTTTAACTCTTCCATTGCAATATTTGAAAACAAGCATAATTAAATAGGCAAGATTTGCACAAGTAATAATATATTTGTAGAAAATTATTTTCAATCACACATTACACTATTTTATCATTGTAAAACCTAACCAGAGTAGGTATCATACAGATACGGTGTGTCTTGCCTTGAGTCTCAAGATTAGATGGAAGTAAATTTAAATTAATTGCAGATCTAGCATATAGCACTTCCCTCTGGAAATCAAACTAGTGGTCCTGTGTATCCAGATAGCTTTCTTTCTGTCATAGAAAATATAATGTTCCATGTGAAAAATAATCTTATTTATTATCCATATTAAGCAACTAGGACATATATTCTATTGGGATATCAATTCAAATAATTTAACAACTGGTTCTCTTCCCTAATGATTTCTTCCAACAACCAGTTCTACGAACTGCTCAGAAAGTTAACAACCGGTTCTCCTGAAGTGGTGCGAACTGGTTGAATCCCACCACTGGATATCACCTGTCAATCTGGATGAGATATTATCAATACATAGAGGGTATTATCAGCATCTTTCTTGGGAAAGCTGTAGGAGACATTGAGTAGGATGAAACCAGGCTAAATGTGGCAAAATAGAGTTGCTATGTATATAGAAATTAACTTATTCGTTGATGGCCTCCATATTGGATGATCCATGAAGGGGATTGTCCAAAACCTAAGGATTCTCTTTGACTGTTAACTACCTTATGATCAGCGTGTGGATCCTATGATCAGGATATCCTTTGCCAGTTTCAGTTGATGTGCCATTGCAGTTCCGCTTGGAGGAAGAGAGATTAGCAATGGTGGCTCATGTTCCAGTTGCTTTTAGATTAAATTATATAGTAATATGTTGTATATAGGGCTGTTTTTGTAGTCTATCCAGACAGTGAATAGTTTGCAATGTGAGTATGAAATGATACAAATATTATAAAATAAATGTCCAAAAAAATCATCTAAGTTTAACATTCATGATATAGGAACTTTGTCTGGGTATCCATGATTTACAAAGTCTGTTTTGTTCAATTCAGTGCACATTTTGGGAGAAACATGTTATTGATGAATACATATCTACATGTGGAAAATATTACATTACATCAATTTTCACCAACCTGGTAAACTCCAAATGCATCAAGACTCAGCTTGACTTGGCAATTTTAGGAGTACAGATCAAAAGAACCATATTAGGGGATTATTTAGATAAGTTGCATATAGGGACTGATTCTGGCCTGGATATTTTTTTGATCAGATCTGAACAATAGAGATAGCCAATCAGATATTTGTATGACGTACATGACTTATTTGTCTGCATTTTACTGTGTTCTGTGATTTAATTGGGAGAAGGGAGAATCCAATATATTTTAGGTCCAATATATTTCTTATTTCCAACCTTTCTCTGTAGAGCATTATTCTCGTGTATATCACTACTGTTCATAAGGGCAATTCATCAGAAAACCAGGTATCCACCATGAGCATTAAAACTGGTCCTTCTGCACTATTGCCCCTGTACCAGTCCCTGGTGCTACAGTTAGCTAAGTAAATGACTGATAAATGCATTAAGATTAAGAGACAGTGAGTTGGAAAGAAGCATTAAAATTTGTCACACTTCACAGCTTATGAAATGCGTCTTAACTTGGAGATTTGTAAAATCCCACAAGTTGACATAAAGAGGAAGAAGGATTTATGAATATATTTCATATCAGGAGTCTTTATAAGTCTTTATAAGTGAATAAATGAATCCATCCATTTGTTGTCAAACCTTGGAAACTTTTAAAATCATTGGTCCAAATTCCATCAACTGAAAGAGAATGAAACACACAATCTCTTAAAATGCACAGGCAAGGAATAGCCAGGAAAGCTTTTAACGTTTCTTTTCTTGAATATATATTCTTTCAAAAAGCGCAAAATTTATTCCTTTCCAAACAACTTTTTTACTGATAGAATGTAGAGGAGGCATAAGTATTTTTTTAAATAATATGTTTCAGCAGTAGTAGATCTAGTTTCTCTTTTGACACTGAAATATGAGTTGAGAATAAAGAACATAATAATAAATTGAGTTACAATGATAATAGTTATTATTTTAGGTCTTTGTAGTTCACATCTGATTGCTGAAGAGATTTATAAAAAGTAATTTAGAAAATAACCATTGGAGCAATTGACAACCAACTTGTTTTTTAATATATAGCACATATCAAGTATTATTACTGCATAAGAAGTTAATAAGAAAATGAAAAGTGAATAATGGCTCTTACCAAATTAAGCATAGTATAATCTAAGCGATCGAGAGACTAATCTTGTTTTAGGCTGAAAAAAAATACAGATTTTTCTGAATTTGTTTTACAATGGAGGTCTGGCCATTGGTGACTCTTATGCAAAAAATACATTGTTAGAATGCATAAAGTTAAAGAACCTATCTTAAAGAAAATAAAGGAGGCTAATTAGTGAAATAAATAAATAAACATATTGAAGGTCATACAATTGAATAAAAAATTGAGTGTGAAATGGACATTCCTTTCATTTTTCTCCACTTCTGTTGCTTCTAGGATTCTACTTTAGCTGGATCCGCAACCTTGGCTGGACCCAGAACCAGTGCAATTGTGGGAGATCAAGGAACACCATCAAAAGTCCAACTACCACTCAATATGTAAGCAGACGTTTTGCTCTGAAGAGCAATGTATAATTTTGGCATTATTATTTGTAGTTTGAAAATGTCAGCAGAAACCTCCCCCTCACTGGTTTGGGTGAGACAGCCTTTTGTCAAAATTGAAAAGTGATGAATGGAAGGCCAGGTCACTTGTATCCACAGGTTCGCACAAATTTTAATTTCCAAGTTACTTGTTATAGTTCTGTGAATGATTACTTGGCAGGTACTGTTCCTATCAAATAGAGAAAATCATTGATGTCATAAATACTGTAAGTGGTTCTCGACCTTTTCTTTACCATGGACCCCCTTTAAATGTGTTTTGTAGCACAGACCACCAAGACTTAACTCAAGTTTAAACCATTTCTTCAAGCCTTCATGTACCGCCGTGACAACATCACAGCCGGTCCACAGGGGTCCGCAGACCACAAGTTGAGAACCACTATCATAAATTGTATTAAACCATTTATGAAACAATATTCCTATACAATTTAGTACCTGAAATTATATTCCATAAGGAAAAGCAGTTCATAAAATAAAATTCTTCCAGGTATGTATTTAGTGCAGTAAATGATGTTACAACATTAGCATGGTACTTGTAAAAAATTTAGTTTCAGTGAAAGATACTAAAAATAGAATGATTAAATATTTATTGAAATTAAATACTCAGTCAAGGGGAAAAAACCACCCAGCACAAGTTCAGTTTTCTTTCCCTTGGATCCAGCACTTTTCCTATCAGCTGGAATATTCTCTGAAAAAACATTCTGATTAGTTTTGGAGATAGTGAGTATCCTTCACCCATTTTCCCATTACCTGTATTTGTTTCTTTGTTTATGTGCTGCCCATCTCATCTAACTTTATAATAATCTTATCTATTATATAATCTCAGCATTTGAACTTCCATCCAAGACATTTAAGGTGTCTTTGTTGGATTTAAAGAGAAAAAGAGGACGTCTATATATTTTTGTGCCACAATGTCCAAAGTGACTGAAAATGTTTAGTGACATATAGCAGTGAGGATAATTACGGAAGGAGTGCAGGAAAACTAAAACTAATATTAGAACAAATAGCAGGTACAAGCTGCATTATAGGTAGTTCTCATTTAACAAACTACATTAGGTTTATTTAATGTGGTTAATGACCGGCTACTAGGTCATTAAGCAAAGCAGTCACAAAATGAGCTTGTGACTAGGTCATTAAGCAAAACGGTCACAAAAGGATATTGTGATAACTTCTGATCTTATTTCAGCTGTTTTTGCTTTGCAGACATACAAAGGATCGGTCACTTTGGGTTACTTTTTCATCATTATAAGCACGAATTCTCACTAAATGAGACAGTCACTAAACAAGCACTACCTATATACATAACACCTACCATGAATACTTAATTATGTATGTTTAATTAACTCTGTCTATCTTTGGTTTTTCTATAAATTGTCTACAATGTTCCACTTGACAAATTGTGGAATCTTTTAATATGCATAAGGAAAAGGAAAATGAGCATGTCTGTGCTCTTAAGCGCTATAAAACCAGACTTCACTTCAAAGGTGTACCACAAACTCATAACAGGCCGACAATGATGATATCAATCATAGTACCATGAATTTGACTTTTTAAAATCAGTTACAGTTGAGCCCCTCTAGCCTAAAATTAAAATTGGAATGTAATTCTACCTGGCAACTATTAGTGCTTAATAGTGTAGACTGAAACTTAATTCATAATATCCAGACACCCAGCATCACAAAAAGCCCCAAGTTCAATACCGTTTTCTAATGCCACTGGGTAGTCAAAGATAGCTGAGGGTTTTACATTTTGTTCCAAGTGGCTAGTACTGATTACACTATAACCAGAGAACACGCTTGTGCTAATTAACATAGTTCACTGCACGTACACTGCCAAAACATAATGTGACAATAATTCCTCAAGCCTCTTGTGAAAAATATACATTAATTATTTGATCAGGATGCTGCCTACTGGAAGCATTTGATAAATCAAGGCAAAGAATGCCTCAAGGAATTGTTAAAAGATATGAGCAGTCTAATAATTATTGCTGTTTATTTTCTGCTTGCATTGAGAATGCTTACTGCACACAGGGACAAAATAAAAAAAGCAAGCAACATTTAGTTTTCAACTTATATTTTCTAGAAAGCAAAAAAATCAAGGCCTCATGTGTATTGGTTACAGTCTGTATTCAAACTAAATTATGTGATTTAGTTTTGGTTTTGGTTTTTGAGCAGTTATGTGGAGGATATTCCAGTTTTACACCTTCCAGTAATTACAAAAAAAAATAACATGTAATTTAGCAATATAAAACAGTATGGTTTTATATATAGTATACCTTATTAGGGGTATGCACACAATAGAATATGCAGTATATTTGTTTTGAACTTGAAGCAAACCTTCATGTCCCAGAGCTTCTGCCAAACCATTTTGAGTTGGCAGAATTTTGATTGTTCAAGGATTTTGCTGAAAGATTGGTTGTTCTGAGTTTTGGCTGAAATAAAAATCTGGAAGAATCCTGGCAATTGATTGTATGGGACAAAGAAGGCAAAGCTGTTACATGTCATCCCTGCTCTTCTCCATGGCAAGAGATATCCAAGCACAATGTAACCTGTGCCCAGTCCTTTAAGTCCCTTTCCTTCAGGGTTTTCCCTCAACTGCAAGTCCAAATCTCCCAGAACAGCATATCCCATCAAACTACCCACCCTGATTTTCAAGGACTACCCTTCTGATATGTATAACAATAGGGGAATTTTAAAACTATAGTCTTTAAAAAAATGATTCCTAGTACTTTTAGAAATACTACTTTCATTTGTCCTTTGATTCAGCTGCTTATTTTTAAAGAGAAAAATATCTTTAAAATATATTACGTAGAATTACTTGAGCATTGAGTCTTTTCTTCCCCATGGTTTGCTTTTCATTTTGATAATCGGTATCCTAAATTTAGTTACAGGCATCCTATTTTTGTAGGATTTGTAGACGAATTTCCAATTAATATTCTAGTGCTTTCAATGTGTTAACTATCTTGTAGCTGTCTGGATGGAATTTTCTCTTCTATTTTCCCATATTCTTTTGCTAGTTAATAATTTCAGTTGCTCCCCACTGAATAAATAAATTTAGCAATAACAGGTATTTTATTTTAAAACAAAATATGGTTTACTTGCTATGCGCGTCTTCAGCTTTACCCTCTCACTATTTATATATTTATCATTTTTGACAGTTATTTGGCATTATATGCCTACAAACCTCAGAAGACAGATGAACTAGAACTACGTAAGGGCGAAATGTATCGTGTTATCGAGAAGTGTCAGGATGGCTGGTTCAAAGGGACGTCCTTGAGAAATGGCATGTGTGGCGTCTTTCCAGGCAATTATGTCACTCCTGTTTCCAGGTGAGAAGCTGTGTGGGAGATTTAGCAATCTGATATCACCACTTCCCAAAGAAAGGAAATAAATCCCCAAAAGTGTCTTCCCTGAGTTTGCACCTCAGGTGTTTTTATTTTAATTTTAATATATTATTTTCAATTCCATAATATTTTCATCATAACATCCTCACAAATGGGTTATAAGAACAGTTTGTGATGCTGAAGGATTGTGCCTGATCTCACACTTGTACCTTCACAGTGAAGTACATTTTATTTGTTTGTTTGTTTCTTTGTTTTGTCAAGCATGTATTAGATAACAGATATAAGTATAAAAAACCACAGTGTCAGGTAATGCATTCCAAGCATTGACCACTCTGTTGCTGAAGTCGTATTTTCTACAATTGAGTTTGGAGCGGTTTACCTTAAGTTTGTATCTATTGTGTGCTCATGTATTGTTGTGATTGAAGCTGAAGTAGTCATT
>JANHFT010008443.1:175510-205570 GCA_032467955.1 Pseudoxenodon macrops
CCCATGATGGTGAACCTGTGGCAAGTATGCCAGAGGTGGCACGCAGTTCAGCTCCGCCACGCATGTCCACATGCCTCCTGCCAGCCAGCCAGCTGGTCTTCAGGTCTTTGCTGCACATACGTGGGGTGCACGGCACATGCAGGGGGGCCTGCATGCGCATGCACGGGGGCAGGGCAGATGTGGAGGCCCATGCATTAATCCACAAGGGGCAGGGCACATGCAGGGGGCCCACGCACATGTGCTTTGGTCACTCGGTCCAGAAAAGGTTAGCCATCCCTGTCCTAGTCCGATCCCCTGCTGAAGCAAGACACCCATTTGAAATGAGGAGTTGTCCAATCTCTTCTTAAAATCCTCCAGTGATGGAGCACCCACAACTTCTGAAGGCAACCAGTTCTTATGATTAATTGTTTTCACTGTCAGGAAATTTATGTTTAGTTCTAGGTTGTCTCTCTCCTTGGTTAGCTTCCATCCATTGCTTCTTTTTTGCCTTACTCCCAAGTCGACCCTTGTCCTTTAGTTGTTCCCTTTGTCTGGCAACTCTTCACATGAGCACACTGGGAACAGGCTCCAGCTGTTAATCTGCTTCACTGATGTCTGACTCTGAAGGCAGCTGATAGCTGGCATACGGCTCTGCCTCCGACACAGAGCCCTCGTCAGAGCCTTCCCCAGACTCCAGGACTGGCCCATATTCCTCCCCAACCTCCTCACTGTCCAAATCTACTGCCAGCTCTGTTGGCGGGCAACAACAACATGATCTATATGTTATAACTTTGTGAACGCATGCTAGTCGCTAAGCGTCCAAATTTTGATCCCATGACTGTGGGGATGCTGCGACATTTGGGGCTTGTAAGTCGAAGACCTGTTGCAAGTCACTTTTTGTAACTTCAAACAGTCACTAACCAAATGATTGAAAGCCGAGGACTGCAGTCATTTCACGTAAATGCTTTCAGGTTTACCCCTGGCTCTTTCTATAGCAGTTATGAAGCTCATGTTAGAGTAGTAAGCTCTGGTTCTTCCACGGGAGACTTGTGTGACATTAATTATGCAATTTTGGCTGCCTTGGCTTGCTTCATTTGATAATGGAACCTCCTCATGCTGTTACTTTCTGCACTTCAGCACATTGCTGGAAGGTTCTCCTGAGACAGCCGTGGTGCTGAGAAGTTTCTTCTTCCGTTTCCGCCTGCGGCTGTTTCCACGTATTACTTGATAATAAGGAGCTGAGTTGCACCGACAGACAACGGATGCATATTCTCAAGTGGGCACAGCCAAAGGGATTTCTCCTCTTCTGCGCAGAAGTCAACTAGAAATGTGCCGTTCCTTTTCTCTTATCTCTTCGTCCTTGTAAGTGGCTTTCATTGATGAGAACATTGGCAGGAAGCTCTCCAGCAATTGTCCCTAAAGCTGGAGGAGGAAAAGTGCTTTAGAAGTCCTTTCACAAGAAAATAGAAATGGAAATGGAAGGAAGGCCGACAGGCGAACGTTTGCACTTATTTGTAAATGACGATGAGGCCACGAATGTGCGATCTCTTTCAGTGGACAATCCCTCGTGGCATTTTCTGCAACCTCTGTGGCTGCCAGCACTACCATTACATCTCAGGGAAAGACATCAGGTAGAAATGGATTTTATGGTCCTTTTCAGCAGTGCAGCTACTGTCTCATACTAATCTTTGAAAAATTGTTGGAGAACTTCTGGAGAAATTTAGAGAGAGTTTGCAGCAGTTTTCCCATCTATACACTTGATGAACTTTTGGAAAAGTTTGATCCCAGATTTAATCAATCCATAGTCCAGATTACATGCAGGTGGGCTCCCTGAAAGAGCTTTAGAGTTGGGGAAGGGGGTAAACAGGAATAGGAAGAAAAGGTTGGATTGCCATTGAAAGCAGCAGGGTACTAGTAAGGCTTATGAAGCAGGTCACCCTGTACCATAGGTGCTTTTTTTCAAGAGGCAACTGGACTTTCTGGTTTCTCTTTGAAGATGTTTCACTTCTCATCTAAGAAGCTTTTTCAGCTCTGACTGGATGGTGAGGAATGGAAGGATTTATGCTGGTCATTTGCATCTTTGTCTGCAAGAAATATAAATCCTTTCATTCCCTACTATCCAGTCAGAGCTGAAGAAGCTTCTTGGATCAGAAGCAAAACATCTTCAAAGAGAAACTAGAAAGTCCCATTACCTCTTGAAAAAGCACCATTGGAACAACTATGACCTGGATGATTGAGAACCTCCATAGACATTTAGTAAGACCGTTGTTAAGTGAATCTGGCTTCCCCATTGACTTTGCTTGTCAGAAGGTCACAAAAGGGGATCACATGACCCAGGACAATGCAACCGTCATAAATATGAACCAGCTGTCAAGCATCCGAATGTAAAGCATGATACCATGGGGATGCTACGTATAACATAACAGTTATGGCTGTATTATGGTTTTGGTAATCAACAATTGCAAAAAATATCGACTTCAGCAACAGAGTGGTCAATGCCTGGAATACATTACCTGACTCTGTAGTTTCCTCCCCAAACCCCCAAAACTTTAACCTTATACTGTCTACTGTTGACCTCACACCATTTCTTTTCTTTTTTTTGGAGGGAACATATGCTTTATTTGAATACAGATATACAGAACTGAGAAATTGCTTGCTGAAGTTTTATGGCAGTTGGAGGTCATTTTTCTTACTGCTAACAAAATAAAAGAGAATATTTTTTCTACAGATTTTTAAAAACTATATAAGGTGATTGGACAGTTACAAAATCTACTATAATACAGATTCTTCCTCTTTCAGATTCATACACTATTCGGTTTAAATTAGGTCTTTACTGCAAATAGGCTTTCTGGATGTATTTTCAATGAAATATTTGTCCAGTGATGGGTTAAATTATAATGTAATGTTCGATCTGTACTGGATTCGTATTTTTATAAATGTTTTTATGTTTTAAAGCAATAAGAGGTCTGTAAGGGTGTGCATAAGTGTACCCGCGTGCCTACCATCCCTTTCCTAATATTCCCTTTTATTTGTATCTTTTCATGTATTCATAACCATGCTTATACATCTTATGTATTCACAATCATGTTTATACTTTGTCTGTAATCACTTGACAAAATAACTAAATAAATAAAAATAACAATAGAGGAAATAATTGGTGCAGGAGGAAGGAAGAACGGATTTCATGAGAGATCAACTTAGCTTCAAACTAAAGTTCTACCATTAGTGAGGAAACTGAAGCCAAAAAGAGGTTGACATTTCAGCAACAGCACAAACCAAAATACAGCTGCAAATCAACCTTCAAATTCCTCCAGGAAAGTCCTCGGAATGGCCTTCACACTCCTCACATTGGAAGACTATTGAAAATCAAACCTGCAGTGCATGGCAAAAATCCAAGAATATTTCTGAACTAGAAAAATTCTTCCATGAGGGGATAATCCCAAAATCCAGAAAAGAAATATTTCTATCTGGCTGCAGAAGATCATTGGAAGCTTTTATTTCTGCCATAGAAGATGTTTTAAAGTAATGACCAGAAAGATATCTACACCTCGGTATCTGCCACACTGTTTTTGTTTGTGTTGGTTTTGAATCAGTAAACAACTGCCTATAAATGGGAAATATGAATTCAGGTTTGCAGAAAAATGTGCTTAACTCTACGTCCTGTAGAGGTCCTGTCAGCCTCTGTTCCCCCTGGGAGTCTGTGAATTTGACGGATAACTAAATGTTTGCATGCAACTGTGTTTTTCCAAGGATAGGCATTTATTCATATTTCTAACGTAAGTAGTATATTTCTTCCTGCGTGCCAATGAGTTGCCCAGTAGATAATCACAGAATTATAGATTTGGAAGGTGCCTCCCCAAGGAAAAATAGCCAGTTCATTTTAAAGCAGGATGAAAATCCACTGCCAAGTACTCTCTTTCTGTTAATAAAATTATTCAGAATCTGCTACTTTAAATTCTGTTCTGTAATGCCTTACAGAAACACTTGTCATAGTCAAGAAAAAGTAACTCATTTTTTTCCTACTTAAGATACTTTTACAAATATAAATTTCCTTGCTACTGCAGCAAAAAGATAAAGACATTTTTAATGTGCTTATTGCTGGAAGTAAGACACATGGATTAAAGTGTTGTACCCTGCAAGCTTCGGCTTCCTTTCCGATACTATCCTACATGCTTTCAAGCGATAGAAATGCTGATAAGGTTCCCAGACCTACAACAAGAGATGCGTAGAAGTTGATTAGAACTGCTGAACCCACTGAAGTAAGAAATAGTCTGACAGAGACGAAGAATCTCATGACTGTCCCTGTTACAAAGAATACTCTCTTCACGTAAGCACTACTAGTGTGTACTTACCAGTGTCATACTACAGATAGTTCTCTACTTATGACCACAATTGAGCCCAAGATTTCTGTTGTTAAGTGAGACGTTTGTTAAATGAGTTTTGGCCCATTTTACGACTATTCTTGCCACAGTTGTTAAGTGAATCTGACTTCCCCTTGGCTTGTCAGACAGTCTCAAAAGATGATCACATGATCCTGGGACACAGCAACTGTCATAAATATGAACCAGTTGCTAAGCATCCAAATTATGATCACATGATCATGGAGATGCTGCGAAGGTCATAACTGAAAAACAATCATAAGTCACATTTTTCAGTGCCGTTGTAACGGAATAAAATTGAATGTGGAGAAAAGCAAAGTTTTACACCTAGGCAGGAAAAACCAAAGGTACAAGTACAGATTAGGCAAAACGTGGCTCAAAAACAGTTAACTGTGAGAGGGACCTTGGAGTCCTAGTGGATCCTTTAACCATGAGCCAGCAGTGTGCAGTAGCAGCCAAAAAAGTCACTACAATCCTTGGTTGTGTAAAGAAAACATAGAATCGAGATTACATCAGAGATGGGTTCCTACCAGTTCTATCCGGTTCTATAGAACCGGTAGTAACTCTGTGATGACGTCACGGAGCCGGTTCTGTCGATGTCTCTGTGGGTGCCGCCATCTTGGATTTTGCTTCTGCACATGCACAGACGCTAATTTTTGCTTCTGCACATGCACAGAAGCTAGTTGTTGCTTGCTGCACTCACAAGCGCACATGCTCGTGTGCGCTTGCACACTTTGCACGCATGCTCAAGGCGCGACCCTGAGCGAACTGGCGTAAGAACATTCAGAACCCACCTCTGGATTATGTGATGTATTAATAACGCTTTACAAATCCTTGGTGAAACCACCTCTGAAATACTGCATCCAGTTTTAGTCATCACGTTACAAAAAAGTTGTTGAGACTTTGGGAAAAGTGCAAAGAAGAGCAACCAAGATGATTACTTATTTTGATTTCTCCTTCACCTTCAAAAAAGGCTAGAAGTTTAGAACTTATTCTGAGCTAACCTGCTTGTTTTTCACTTTTGTTTGTTGAATAAAGGAAGGCAGGTGGGGGAGGAATCTTCACATAGTTGCAAACCTGTGAAAATCTTAGATTTTCACATTCCATCCCAGAATTATGTGTCACTCAATCAAGGTTGGGGCTTATAATTTCATAGCAGGGCCATGAAGTCATGGCGTCAAATTTTGATTTTAAAAATCCTGTTGTTTGTTGGGAGATTCTGCACAGAACCAAGCATCGGGTACCATGAAAACTGACCACCTTTGGGGCATCTCCGCTGTTGTTATTAGGGAGCTTCTGGCATCTTATAAGAAACTTGGATATCATCTTGCTTGATCTATATGCTTTTTATGTTATGCTTTTAAATCTGTTTGCCTGAGTTAAGAATAAAGCTTAAAATCCCTTGTGTTTATTGCCTTTGTATCCAAAAGAATGAATTGGCTGGACATTTGATCACTGCCTGGACATTTGATCACTGCCTGGACATTTGATCACTGCCTGGACACTTGATCACTGCCTGGACATTTGACAAAACAGAACCTTCCCTAGTTTCTTGCACTGTAAAGGTGAGGGGTAAGAGATATACTTTCAGACATGCAACATTCTGTTAATGTTACCTTACAATTAGGTTACAGGTAGTATTTATGGGGGTACCTCTTGTCTGGATTACCTCACTAGACTTTCTTACTGTCCCGAAGACAATTATAAATGTGACATAAATAAATAAACAACAATATTGGCAAATATATATATGCAGATCTACTACATGAACTTGACCCATCTTGGATCTCGTCAGATAAGATTCAGGGATGTAATAATTACCTAATTTTACAGGGATTAAGATTAACAGAAGAAAAACCACGAACCTATTATTTAACAGATTAACATGCCTTGCATAAAGGAAGGAACAAGAAAGCAGGAGGAAAAAAGGGAACTATGCTTTCAAAGAGACAAAGAATTATTCTCAAAGAATTTGGCCATGTGAAAAGCACAGCGGGATAGCAAAAAATATTAGAACCGCAGATTGTAGGGCAAAGTTGTCCACCCTCCCTGCATGAATGATGCTGTCTTTCCTCCCTCAGACTGTACAGGTAGTCCTCAACGTACGACCACAACGGAGTCCAAAATTTATGCTCCTAAGTAAGAAATTTGTTAAGTGAGTTTTGCCCCATTTTTTTTGCCCCATTTGTTAAGTGAATCACAGTAGTTGTTAAATTAGTATAATGGTCGTTAAGTGAAGCTGGTTTCCCCGTTGGTCACAACGGGTCGCAAAAGCTGATCACACAACCCCAGGACACTGTAACCGTCATAAATGTGAGTCAGTTGTCAAGCATCCAAATATAAATCATGTGACCATGGGGATGCTGCAACCGTCATAAGTGTGAAAAATGATCACTTTTTTCAGTGCTGTTGTAACTTCGAATGGTCACTAGGGAACTGTTGTAAATCGAGGACTAGCTGTACTTCCTAGCTTTTCTTTTCCTTTTTAGCAAGAAGGGATATTCTTGCACACATCCTGCACAGTCCCAATCATTCTGCTGAAGATAATACATTAATGAGGCCATCAGTGTGAGATGTTCTTCAGACACTCAAGGGCAATGTTGAAAAAGGTACCCTTACCAAGCCTTCTTTAGCAAACTGCCTGAGATATTCTAACTGTTTAGCGTATCAGATATCTGGGTAAGACCTATTCACAAGAAGACAACTTCTTGAAAAATGCCAAGTAAATAAGAGTAGCTATGAATTTTGGCTACAGACAGCTTTAGATAATGCATAAAGGTAAAGGTTCTCCTTGCACATATGTGCTAGCCGTTCCCGACTCTAGAGGGCGGTGCTCATCTCCATTTCAAAGCCAAAGTGCCAGCACTGTCCGAAGATGTCTCCGTGGTCATGTGGCCAGCATGACTAAACACCGAAGGTGCATGGAACGCTATTACCTTCCCACCAAAGTGGTCCCTAGTTGGTAGAAGCTGGGACAAGTAATGGGAGCTCACTCGGTTACGAGGTGCTACGTATTCGAACTGCTGAACTGTCGACCTTCTGATGAACAAGCTCAGCCTCTTAGCCACTGAGCCACCATGTCCCTTTAGATAATGCATAACCTGCTATGAATAAAGGCGTATACTTAAGGCAGAAAACAGTGTAAGGCATGGTTTCTCTGCATGCAGAAATCAGCCCTAAATTCCTCTGACAGAGCTATTTAGGGTGGAGGTCACTGCTGCTGATGTGCTTAAAAGCATTGCAATCCATCCTTTGTTACACATAACTCCAAAAGCAAGTATGCATCTTATCCTCCCTCTCCAAAGTCTTTCATTGTGCACGTGATGGTTTTCAAAATAACTGATACTTTGGTTCTGGTGCCATAAAGAATGTGTTCCTTTGAAATGAGCCTGCCAACTTTAGGAGACAAGATGACGGAGCAAAAAAAAACAGCAGAATCCAATCTTTAGCGCAGGCCACCATTTTGCATTCTGCTTTCATTCACCTTTTGCATCACTGGCTGCAATCTCCATATTTTAGAGTGGTTTTATTACTGCCTCTCTCTCTGTTGGGAGGTGGAAGGAAAAAAGTCAATTAGGTCGACCATTGAACTGGGACAGAGTCTTTGAGTAATGGCCTGAATCGGTGGCCTGCACCACAGATGTAAGCACAAAGCAGCACCGTTTGCCACTTTGGCTGCCTTCTGGTCCTGCCATTAACATTAATCCAACATTAAGGCCATAGGGAAAAAGAGATGGCTGAGAGACTTTCTCTCTGTCAAAGAAACTAATAAAATGAAATCTGCATTAACACCTCTTACTCTAGATTTGGAAACTGCTTTCAATAAAGGCTCTAGAGAACATCAAGTTCTCTAGGAGGTTTATTAGGGTGTCCCCAAAATTAGGAGAGAAGGATAATTTATCTTGAAAGTCATCTTGTTATTTCATATACTGACTATGCCCTGTGAGATGCAGGACTACACAGTGTATCTTTTGGGCAACATACCCTGTAGCCTTCTAAGTATATGATATACGATTCATACATGCAATATACCCACAGTGGTGTGCTGGCTCACTTGTGTCAGTGTGCTGTGCCACTAGCTGCAGAAGTGCTGAGCCACCGAGCCCATGGGTCAGCTCTGCTCCCAACCATTGGCAAAATTTCAGAGAATTTTACTCTCAGTTCTTGTGAGCTGATACAAGCCGGCTCCAACAGGCCACTGAAGGTACCATTCATGCGTGATGCATGATTTACTTTCCTCACAATCAGTCCTGAAAAGACAGGAAAATCCATGATACCTTTTTCTTTTTTTTGCATATCAGTGCACACCATCCCATGCCATAAAAAGAAAATAAGGACAGTGCATCGTTAAATGGAGTTGGTGCAAATGCTGCAGGAGCCTCATGCCCACAAAACAAGTCATACATTGAACTAAGAACAAGTATCTTCACCACGTATGTGTCCTCACACAAACACACTCATGCACGCACACTTAAGCAACGTTATGTGCATACACTTAAGCAACATTATATATACATCAGATTTCAACTAAATTGCATACAGGGGATAATAATGGTGATTGGAGAATAAAGGCTCCTTACGTAGCTTTATTTTTGAGGCCAGAAAGAAGGCAATGGGTACCAGCCACCAAAACTATTTTCTAGACACAGTTGATGGACCACTGCCTAACATCCAATGTGGCTTCCCCCTCCCCCCACCCCAGTGATCTGGAGCTCTGGTACCATTCCACCCCATCCTTTCTTATCTCCTTTTCAGCTCCAGCTATAGACAGAAGGACTACATGAAGCAGCATGTGGATGATTGATGTGGGCTCATCTCCAGCTTTCCAACTCCTGATATTATTAGAGCATGGGGGAGGAGGTGCTCCTTCTGGCACAAAACTATGCAGCTATGCAAAACGGAAGGGAGTAGGCCCAGACAAACCATGTTTTCTCAAAGGAAACTGGGGGACCCAAAGTCTGGACAGCATAAGAGCACCGTAATGCCAACAAAAACCAAATGGAAACGAATGTTTATTTCACACTGTAGACTTTACAAATGGGTCCCCCTTGCATAGAACAGATGCAACACGAGAAGTCCTGAGGTAAAATGCTCTTTTTCCATCACCATCATTCGCACATCCTCTCCTGTTGCAAACTGAATGTTGAATACGCTTTACCTGGATCTATTTTACAAATTAGGCACTAATCCCCTCTTCCTGCCCTTCTCTCTCTTTCAGCATAATTCATTATAGCATGCAAAATCCCCCACTGCTAGAGCTGGAAAACAAATAAATCTAAATCTTCAAAGAATTTGTGTAGTGGATTACATCAGATCATGTTTTTTACATGGTTTGTGTTAAAGCTGACAGCAGCATTATTAACTTTTGGACTGGGGAAAAGAGAAAGATTCCCGCCCCCCCCCACACACACACACTAATGAGTGTATAATTGTATTTTCTGCCCTAAATCTTATAGATAACAGATTGATCCACCCATAAGCTTAATGGAATGTCATTTTCAACTACATTGAAACTCTTCTGTGAAGATTTTTCAGTTGTGAAAAAAATTAAGGGACAGATTATAAATAAATTGGATTGGATTTACCTAAGTACAAATGATTAAAATGCAGTTTCCATTTGAGAACTATTTTTCTAACTTACTTTGACTCATTATATCACTAAAATAACTTGACCCAACAGGAGGACTTTTTTCTCTCTCTTTTCTTCACTTTTTATCTACTGTTCTTGATGAGGAGGAAGCTACATGGGAAATGTTGCCTAGCAACCTAATCTCTCTCCAAAATGGAGCAGAAAAGCAGGGTTTAGCGGGAGTTTCCATGCCTTTCATGAAGGACTATACAGAACTGAGTTCAATGAATTAAATGCCCAATTTCTGAAGCTTCGAGCTCACAGAGTTTAAAATACTGGTGTTGATCTGCTGTGTTCTGATTACACTTGCTTTAATGCTATATTGATGAATCTAATTTTAATTCTAATTAAGCACATGTATTTTTGAAGAGGTCAGCTACTATAAAACAAATGAGTTTATTTTATTCTGGCTGGCTTCACCCAAATCTTTGCTTCTCTATGTAAGATGGAGATAAACCTGGGAAGATTAATAGCCTTTATCTCCATCAAGAGAGAAAACTCTAGGTCAAGAAATTCCTATTTGAGCCTTGTATTCAACTTCATTCTGCAGCTGAAAGCCCCAGATCCATCTTGAGTATTTCCCGGGTCTTCGTGCCCTCCTTTGAGGGGATCTTTGGTAGCCTTTTAAAATGTTTGAGGTTCAATGGAAGCTTCCTTATTTCCCATGACTTTTAATCCCACTTTTATTTTTTGGCTTTGGTTTTGGCACCTAGCTACGGTAGATATCTGTATGATCCTCCTTTACCCCAATTATACATTTTCTGTTTGCTAGCCACTCTGGAGAAGTAGTGCTGTATTTTAAAAACCTTATTAATTAAATAAATAAAGCATTACTGAGATGATCCATCATGCAAGAATTGCATTTTTATGGGTCAATAATCAAAGCTGATCTATTGACATCAAGTAACATCGTCAGGCAATCGTGTGTGTGTGCGAGTGAGTGAGTGTGCGTGTGTGTGTGTGTGTGTATAGGATCTACAGTACCACGTTCACAAAATTCCCACTGAATCTCAGCATAATACAAATCTTCCATTCCTGTCTCCAGGTTCATATCTGGCACAATCCTTTTTTTTTCCATATCCCCCTTAAATGCTTTTCTTGTCTCATCATTGCTGTCTTTAATGGAAAAGAGGCAATTACATTGAGGGACAAAGACAAGCTCAGCAAGGGAATTGGAGACCTCCTAACTAGAGTACCCCAAGTTGTCTAGCCTTGGATCATCCCATGTGACAGATACTAGATGCATAGCCTTGGTTATATTATTTTAATGTGCACACAGAGATGTAGCAGTAATTGCCAGCCATGGATTGATGTTCAGCAAAATCCTATATGCTAGTGGGTCACAGGAGTGACTTTCCCCAAACTGACCCAATGCATTAGGCATTTCCTAACAATAGAAAAGTGTCTGCATGTGAATCTTCACAGTTATATCACAAATATGCATAAATCAGACGGGCATTATGGTGCAGATGCCACCAGGATGCAGCATCATTAAAATTTAGGGTACATATCTCCATTCACATTCCACTCTGCTCTGCTTTTCAGCTAAAGAGCAACCAGAATGGCTTACAAAGGTTCATAATAATATCATCCCTGGCCATAGGGCTACACTCTTAAAAAACAGCTCATAGAAATAGAAAAGGGAGCGGGAGAAAAGAGGGGAGAAAAAGCAAGCACAGGAAACTCTTAGTTACTAAGTGCTTGTCATGGCCAGATGGACAACAAAACTGTGCAAAAAAGAGGAGCCAAAAGATACTAGATTTTTGGCAAAAACCAATGAAATTCCACAACTGCTGCTTGGTGACAACTGGAGAAGATAAAGCAGAGACTTCGTAGATGCAATGACCCCAGCTACATGTTGGAAGGAGGCCCTATCCCGATTATGAGTCTGGATTTAAGATGCATTGATTATGTTTATTATCTCAAATTGTAAAACCACCCATTTTGCAACTGCAACCCCGGGCAGCAAACCTAGGATTAAAAGCCAACAAAAACAATACTTTTCATTGTTCATTTCAAGAGTTCCTTCCCTACTGCACCATTTCATAGACAAAAAAACTAAAGAGAAAGAATGAGATTGATGTGAGATAAGAGCATGGCACAGGGAAGCTCAAATGAGCTTCTGGGATTGGACCTCTCTGAGTCTTAAAAAGACCCAAAGGGAAGGAGATTCCTAGCAAAGCTGTCATCTTTTGACTCTTTTCAAAGCCTGCACATATGCAATTCAGAGGTGGGTTCCTACCGGTTCTATCTGGTTCTATAGAACCGGTAGTAACTCCATGGTGACATCATGGAGCTGGTTCCATTGGTGTCTCTGTGGGCGCAGCCATCTTGGATTTTGCTTCTGCGCATGCACAGAAGCTAGTTTATATTGCTGCACGCATGCACGCTTCACGCGCACACATGCAGCGCAACCCTGAGCGAACCGGCAGCAAAAAGAAGCAGAACCCACCCCTGAAGCAATTCCATTTGGGCCTCTCCACAATCAATCCATATCTGATCTGTTTTTAGCCACTAGGTTCTTCTCCTGAATGGAAAAGAGCTGCTTGATCTGGAAGGAAATCATCTGAAAGGTTGCTTCTTCTGTCTGAAGAGAAGGCTTTTTGCTGAAGTAAGCATTTTGAAGCATTTGTGTTATCCAGTTTTGTTGTTTCGCCACAGAGATATACTTTATTGCACTTCAATTATATTATTATCCTTTCATACATTGTTTAAACATAATACAAGAAAGATAAGTTAGAAAGTTTTAATAAATACTTCAGCTGACAGAATATATTTTTACAATGTTTGTTACCAATTCCTTTTAACTGAAGATGCTGCGAATTAAACATTAGTCCTTGTTGTGTTGTTTTTGTGGCCACAACTATTCATAGATAGTTTTGCTTTATATCCCCTCGCATTAAATACCCACAAATAAAAAAATGTTTTCATAAATTACCTGAAATATTTTTTGCAGATTTTAAAGGAGTTAAGAGTTATATATACGCACATATAACATATATTAATATATTTAAATATAAATATTGGGTGTAGATTACATACGTTTATATAAAAATATCTAGCGCATTTGATTGCCAGATTCACAGATTCTGGAATAAAGCAGTCAGATTGTGGCTATTGAGCAGCATCTGCTGGTGATTACTAGGCACAGTTATTTTGAAATGAGAGTTTAAAAAAAGAGAAATCAATGTTCCCTTATTAGATATTTTTTTGTAACATTGCAACATGAAATATAATATTTTCCAATACTCTGTGTCAGCCTTGTTTCCCCATGTTAAATGTTAACAAAGAACTGGTTTTACTCAACATTTGTAGCTCATGTCATGAACTATTTTGTTGAGGCTCAATAATTTTTCAGTGTTAATCCACGCCCTTGATCCCAAGGGTTACATTTAATTAGCTTAACCTGCCGGGGTTTCATCTGCTCAAATTTAAACGTCTCCTGAAGGAAGTTCAGATGACTCCCTTTGCAGTCGTAACAATGCAGGAGAAATTCCCCTCGGTGATCTTTCCATGCCTAACTTAAAAAGCAACGTACAAGGAACTGTAGTCACAAAGAAATTCTGTGAATCATCTCAGCAACGGAAAAGTTAGCTAAAGTTTGTGAAAGATATATGTAAGAGGTGTTCAAACTTCTTTACTTGGGATAGTACTGAAAAAGTTTTCTCAATAAAGAAGAATGTTATGGAAATCTGGTTTTAAAAGGTTAAGAATAATGCAACATTGTGAGTAGTCATGAAATATTGCAACCGTCTTGCTGTAGTTTAAAGGCACACCATTGATGCTTAGAATCAGAAAGTGCAGGGAATTTTACTATTTTATTTTTGCTAAAAGAGAGAGTTAAGCTAGTTTTTGTTCCACCTTCTGTAATCCCTACCATTTTTCATGCACTTATTCTTATAATATTTTATTTCTGGGCACCTAATTTTTTCCTTATGTGGCCCCAATTTGTGGGGCTCAAATGTTCCACATTATGGGCCTTAAACTCAGGTGTCAAACTCGCCATGTCACATTGCCATCATGTGATGTATCACAATGTTTCTCTTTGTGGAGCTGGGGTGGGCATGGTCTGTGCATGACGCATCCGGCCCGCGGGCCGCCAGTTTTAACACCACTGGCCTAAAATAACCTTAGTAAGTTTCCTCAGAGACTTGATACAGGATCCTTTATTGTTTCTGCAATGTCAGTCTGCATGAAAAGGTTGTGAGCTACCTCTCATGTTTTTTACTGTCTCATCCTGCACCAAAAGCCGGCTTTATCCTAAATAATGGCAAACCCTCAATTTTTTTAATCTAAATATACTCAGTGGAAAGTTTACATGTAAATTAATCTGTTCTACTTTTATAAATAATTACTTTGTAAGGAAAATCACCATAATTCTTTGGAACTATTCTTGTTTCAGACCCAATAAGTGTACCCATCATTTCATTATAACTAGCTTATATGAGCACCAGTGTCAAAATGCTTGAATGCACTAATTCTATAAAACTGTTGGAAAGGTTAGCAATTTCCCCGATATGTATGAAGGGAACCTGCTTATCGCAACGTGGTGCATCTTCACTTGAGACCCCTAGTTGTTGGTCACAATTGGAGCAAAACAGAGGTCATTGCATAGGCTTATGAGAACCAAGCCAATACAGATGGCAATAGAGTTCATATGTAGGATTTATACCAAAGAGTATGAGTAGAGCTAAGAATTTGTTAGCATGTTATTGAAAAGCTATCATGGGCCTTAGGAAGCATGCGCACCAGATGAGAAACCCCCCTCTGGAATTCGAAACTGCTTTCAAAAAAAAAATTATGTAAGAGAACATATAGTTGGGGGGGGGGGAAATCCAGGAAACTAGTATTAGTATTGATCTTATTTCTTAGGGAATAATCTATCCAAACAGGATTTTAGATAGATATTGACAATTTTGCCATCCAACTGATACTTTCTCCAGTGCCTATGAATACATTTCTCTCATCTTTGTAGTGTTAAGTATGATAGATGGTTCCAGTGTCTGATTGGTAGTTTGCAAAGCAGTGAGACTGGGCAGAACAGTTCTATTGTCCAATAAATCCAAGCACTATTGTACTGTGGAATACTTACTAATTGTTTAACCAAATAACTTTATTTGTCAAGCTACATGTAAGTGTTTTATAAAATAATTAGCAGAAATCTATGAGGATTACATAAGCCAACTGCTATATTTATTAGTAAACAGGAAGCACCAGAACTACTGGTTGCCTAAGTAATGGATAACTTCAAAATCAAGTTATTGCTTCTTTGAAGAACAGAACTTTTGTCCCAGCAAGCAAGCATGGGATTCAACCATATTCAAACTCACTTCAGGGGGGAAAAAATACAATTTCACTTTCATTTTCCTCTTCTTCTACCACTTAATGTTAAATTATAAGAATTAAAATTGATGGAAGGCTTCATGTCAAGGAACACTTAAGACATGTTTAAATGAATATGAAGTTGTCAGAATTTTTATTAAAATCAGATCGAATTGTTAACATGACCATTCCCAGCCTTCGTATTGTCTAATTTAGCCATAGATGAGAGAAGGTGGCTTAAAGAGAAGACACCCTTGCAACCAAGTTAATTTTCAGTATCGGTTTTCAAGTAATGTCTGCGCTTGCAAGAATACTGCAACGGTAAAGGCAACCATGATCCACTTTTAACTCTAAAGCTTGTCGTCATTACAAAATTACAAAGTGCACTATTTCAAAATATATTGGTTTACATATTTTATACAGTTCAATAAAAGGCACTTGAAAGGGTTATATAGCTAAGAGACCAAAAAGGCACAAATTCTTTAAAACAGTTATAATGTGTAGTCAAGGAATACTATTATACTACAGTATTCGTATCTTAAATGAAAGTTGTCTATATCGGGGCTTTGGTGTGCTTTAGATTCTGAGGCAAAAGGAGCTTCTGAGCCTGCACTGCATGAAGCTGGCACTTCCCTGCTCTTCCTTAAAGCTCTCCTTGCAACTAGCAGCTGTTCTCCTCCCTCGTTGAGCAGTGGCAGGAAAGCAAGTTGCGGACCTGTGCTAGATTTATGCCCCAATGCACTCTGAAGCTGTCATTTGCCTTCAGATCCAAAGCACAAGAGCCAACTTAGTTCATAGCACGGTGGTCTTTGGTACAGAAGGTTGGTGTGCATTTCTGTTGGCAACGGTACATAGTTTAAGTGCAAGCTGCTGAAAAACATAAGTCCATTCGAGTGAATTCTTAATTTGACAGCAACCTATAGTACAGGATGCAGAACTGATTACATGTTTTAATGCGGTTGCAGCGGTCAGTTTTCCAATGAACACACGTTAAGAAAAAGAAAGGAGGTATCAATCCATCTTTCTTCCTCTCAGATTTGTGAACAATTTCTTCTCCAATTCACATAAAACCGGGGCTGAAAGAAAAGAAAGATTTGTCAGTTTTACAACGCTAAAAAAAAAGTATCTTAAAAGTTATCTACCAGGAGCAAAAGCATACAGGAAGAGGTGGTCCATAGCCTAACCATGGTAGGATGGAAATAGAGCAGAGCTTTACTATTCCTATTTTATTTCTATTTTTTTCCCCATAGTAGGAACTATGTTTCCACAGACCTAACCGGAACTGTTAACTAAAGTCCAAGGTAAGAAAAGATACAGATTAACAGAGTTGGAAGGGACCTTGTAGGTCATCTAGTCCAACCCCTGCCCAAGCAGGACAACCCACACCATTTCTGACAGATGGCAGTCCAGTCTCTTTTTGAAAACTTCCTGTGATGAAGCTCCCACAACTTCTGAAGGCAATTTCTGTTCCATTGGTTGATAGTTCTCACTGTCAGAAAATTCCTCCTTATTTCCAGGTTGAATCTCTCCTTGATTAGTTTCCATCTATTATTCCTTGTCTGGCCTTCAGGTGCCTTGGAAAATAGCTCTGTTGCAGCCCCTCAAGTATTGGAACATTGCTATCATGTCTCCCCTGGTCCTTCTCTTTACTAGACTAGCCATGCCCAGTTCCTGCAACCGTTCTTCATGTTTTAGCCTCCAGACAACCAAGAAGGAAAGCAACATCTTGTTATAAATAGTTATAAAGCTATAAATCTATGGGTATCGAAATTGAGGTCCCCAGGAGCAGGACCATGACATACAAGAGTCCTGAAGGAGTCTGTGGATATCATCTTGGAGCGCCTTCTGTGATCTTCTGTGATAAGACAGATTTAGAAATGAAGAAGGGAAAGTTGTTTTCATCTTCAAAAATGAGGAGAAAACAATCAACTTGATATCAATACAAAGCAAACCTCTTTATAAGGAACCAGGATGACCAAATCATGTTAATTAATCTGATCTCTTTTGACAGAACCAGTTTATTTGCCCACAGAAGTAATATAGGTAGTCTTTGACTTACAATCACAATTGAGCTCAAAGTTTACGTTGTTACATAAGACAGTTGTTAAGTGAGTTTTGCCCCATTTGATAACCTTTTTGCCACAGTTGTTAAGTGAATCACTGCAATTTTTAAGCGAATCTGGCTTCCCCATTTACTTTGATTGTTAGAAGCCAACTGGGAAAGTTACACATGTTGTTCACATGACCCCGGGACAATACAACTGTTATAAATACGTGCCATGGCCAAGTGCCCAAATTCTGGTCATGTAAATTGTAGGGATGTTGTAAGTGTAAAAAAAAAAAAAACACGTCAAAAGTCAGTTTTTTCAGTGCTGTTGTAACTTCAAACGGTCAGTAAATGAATGGTTGTAAGTTGAGAACTGCCTGTAGTCTCAGAAAGGACCTAATTTGATTTCTCCTCCATGTCATCTAAGGACGAGCATTGGGAAACATTTTCCTGTTAGGATAGCACTCTTAAATTAAAAGTACAAAAAACAATAATGAAAAATGAACTGGGCTTCAAGGAAAGAGCATATTAAAAAAGGCATCTTTACTTTTCTGCCCTGGGTGTCTTGATTCTCTCACTTCCTGCAGTTTCACTCTGGATTGTTCTGCCCCGCAGTTGGGAGGCCAAATTGTAGGACTAAAAATAATGAATATTGTTCAATGTGCCGTTGAGATTTTGAATACCACCACAGCTGCTGTACTGCATTTCACAATAGACCTTTGGGATTTTAAAAATTCTACTAATATTATGAATCACAGTAAGGAAACTATAACATCTGATATGAGTTGTACCAATAGTTTTTGGACTGGATAAACAGCTTCCTCTAAGTATTAAAAATATTCAACATATGGTTCTGTTTCTATGACTTACTATCAGGCCCTAACCACTGAAACCTTTGCGGATGACAGCCAAAGACTATTGCTGGGAATCCCTGTGATGGTATCTGTCCCTTTCTAACTTCTCTTTTGATCTCTCATCATCTACGTTCACAACTTCCTGATCTCTGACATCAAAGCATAGCAGCTCAAGCCGAAAACCTGGATCCCTTAAGGAGAAGAAAAAAGAAAAACAAGTATTTTCATCAAGGTGCCTAATCAAAACTTTTTCTCTATAAAAATTTAAAATCATCATTTTCACCATTGGAGTTTCTGAGTGATTTATATTGCTTAAGACATTGTTCCTTAATAGTTTCCCCTTCCTCCAATCTTTCCAAACGGGCGGCTTACTTTTTCCGATCTTTATCTTTTTTAAAACCAGCTGTAGGTGTGGGAGGCAGAGGCCTCCCTTGCAGTATGTCTGAGGCAGCTTTCCTCTTGTTGAATGCAATAATTTCGTCTTCCAGAAGCTTTCGTTTTTCTTCCACTTTCATTCTCTCTTCCTGATGTAGTCGTTTCAAATGTTCAAACTTCATTTGAAGCTGAAATAAATCATAAAAAGCAGGCTTTTTACCAGAAGAGTTCAGCCTCATCTTAAATCTATGCTCAATAATCACACTGTAAAATAGAGGCAGATTTTTAAGATAATTGTTTCACTTGTGTGGTTTAAAACACTCTGAATACGGATGTTGCTTTAATTAGCTTACAGTTCAGAATGCAAAAACTGACGTCTGTTTAATTACAACTATACACTAGATCAACTTTTGAGGACATCAAATGTCCCTTTTTAATGTGTTGAAAACTGAAGCATTTCTATCAAATATATAGTAGCATTGCATTTTTTTTCTCCTCTGCCAAGCAGCGAGAAAACCAGGTCACACAGAGATAAAATAATGCGTTCTACATATTCAGAAAAATAATTCCATGCACAGCAATCATTGCACACTTCTTAGATGCCTCCAGCCTCCAACTAATGTTAACTGAACATGTTCATTGCCCTGCAAAAACTGCAGAACTGTGACAAAATTGATTTTTTTTTTACCAAACAGGGTAAAATCCTTTATTAGATCCTAGAGATGAAATTTATGAGGGTAAGAGGAGAGAAAGATAAGAGAAACATCTACCTACCAGTTAGTATTATCTGTATTAGTATTAGGAGTGATTCAATCTGGGAACACATATTCTATTAGGCACGCATTTATCCATATATATTTTTTCTTATCCCAAGTCAAGAATTGTGAAGCCAAAATTTGTTCCATTTAAACTAACTGGATTGGAATAGTGTATAAAATTATTAATGGGCTAAATATACTTCCTCCATTGAAAGGAACAGTAATCTCTAGAAGGATCAGAAACTTTAACCAAGGGGTTACAGAGATTAGTGAGACTGCAATCCCTAACCTCTGAGATGCCTAATCAAACGGCACAGAATGCTGCCACTGAGTCTGATCACTACAATTTGAGGGAGGAATTTATTGATCTAGACCAGGGGTGCAAATTCAAGGCCCGTGGGGTGCTTAGATCTGGCCCATGGGGCCGCCCTGGAAACAGTGAAGGATCAGCGCAGGAGAGTCTCATGCAGCTCTCGTGAACTCCGTTTTCACTGGCAGAAGGTTGCAGGAGGTCGTTGCAGCTAGAAAAGGAGCTCACGAGGGCCACATGAGGCTTTCCTGAGCTCCCTTTTCACTGGCAGAGGGTTCCAGGCAGCCATAGTAACGCTTGGGCCAGCAGAGGTGCTCCTGACATGAGTGACGTCAAGCTGGCCATGCCCACCCTGGCCACACCCACCCCAGCCCCCTAGGTCAAACACAACCCTGATGCGGCCCTCAATGAAATCGAGTTTGATATCCCTGATCTAGACTCAGAAACATTCAAGTAGATTTTTTCAATTACTTATGAAAGCTCAGTAGTCAATGGCCATATGTAATTAATCAAATGGGAGTTCAGTGAATCACATCCAAGTATCTCTTGCTTAACCTGAGTGATCCATTTTTTGTAGGCAAATAAGATTGTTAAGACCTTATCTATGTACTTAAGGAATTCTTAACGGTGGGGTGGAAGAGGAGAGGATGTCATGAGCAGATCTGCTATTTGCTTGGGAAAGGATGGCCTTCTTTGAGCTGTTGATCTGAGTGGGTTTCAGTTTCCCGAAACTATTTAACAGCTTTTGTAGTCACAGCAACAACTCCTACAGTACCAGTCAAGATGTCTGGAGCAGGCCCACAGGACTCAAGGTCCTGCCCACCCCCAGGAGGAAGAATTGCCATTGGATAAGGAGAAGATGAGATTAAGCACAGCCCCCTATTCAAGCACAGTGTCAGTAGAGAAGAATTCTGACAGTGATCCAGCTGGGGGTGTGCATGTCCAACTTCCATGTACACAACTGGAACCTTGCCAGGTCATGTTCCCATTCTGCAAACAGAAATCAGCATCCAAGTTGTCCGGGTACAGTGGCATGACTGACAAAACATGAACTGATAGTTTCATTTAGAAATCACTGTTTTAGGAGGACAAAGTACCTCTAAATTTGAGAACCTGATTAAATCTGTTCCAAGTTCCTACAACCACCCAAACTGACCTAAGAAGAGTCAAAATATACTTACTTCTCGCTCTGCTTCTTTTAGCAGTGCTTCTTTCTCTTTAACTCTTTGCACAAACATTTGTCTCATTTCTTCTTGCTTCCGTTCTAATTCTCCAAGAAATTCATGTCTTTTAGCTTCATACGTCTCCTGTAGACTGAGAGCCATAAAATGTAAATAGCTTTCCTCATTTAAGTGACAGGCAACAATGCTTAAAGATTTCACAATTGTGCTCAACAAAAAATATTAAGAGTACCTCTGAAAAGATTCTTTCTTGCAGAATGCTCTCTTGGATATCCCAAAAATGTGGAACAAATGCCTTAGGCTAATAGTTATTTTACATTAAAAATAAGGTTCCATGCTCAGAATATTCTACCTGTAGGAATTTCAAATTCCATCTTAAATTCAGAATTTCCTTAGAATTTAGAAACATAACTTTTTGTCCTCAAAATTTGATTCTAATTTGACAGATTGGAAATAAATACAGAATTGCTTAAATCAAGGACATTCCACTTTTCCAAAGAAAATTTTTTAAAATGCAAAATCGTGTGTAATTCAGTTTTCAGTTATGTTTACATGCTTATTTTAATTGATTATATATTGGTTTTTTGTCCTGTCTGAAAGTGATTGTTAAAGGCAGGAGCAAAGACTATCAGGGAGAAGCAGACTGAATTCTGCAATTATAATAATGAGATAATCATTGGGAATGAATCCTATACATCAGGGCTGTCAAACTCACGGCCTGCAGGCCGGATGCATCACGTGCTGGCCACACCCATGCCCAGTTTAGCGAAGGGGGGGGAAAGTCCCAATATGTCACGTGACACCGCCATGACATGAGTTTGACACCGCTTCTATACATTCTCTTATAAAAATATTGTTACAAGAATATAATGGTAACACAGAATCTAATATCTGGTTCTATGGATCAAATAATATTTTTGATTAGCAGTAGGCATATATATATGACATGGAGGTCAACAAGAAACATCTAGCTGACTTTAGTTGATCTCAACAAATTAAGTAGTGTTGAACCTGTTTACTACATGAATAGGACATCACACACCAGAGAATGCCATAGCTGTATCCTAAACTAGTCAATTTTTTTAATCCTGGAGGAAAGCAATGGCAAACTCTTTTAGTGTAGTAGCCAAGAAAATTACAAGAATCACCAGGCGGAATCATTATGAAGTCCCCAGGTGACTTAAAGAAGAAATTACCCTATACATATTTGATAATTAATATTAACAAGGCATATTGTTATTACATATTCAATATTCTATTGCCTCAGTTTCATTTTGAAATACAAAATAGGGTACAGATATATTCACATACATACAACTTCAAATGCAACACTGTATTTGTTGTATGTGAAATATATGTGACAGTATGTGTGATAATAAAAATTGTCTTGTACAAACAAGATGCAATAAGAAATCTGTTGGAAAGAGATAGGCAGCAACAGTATAAATAAGAATTATTTGCATGATTTGAATGTGCTTAGTGCATTCTTAAGCCTTGATCCTAAATGCATTTGGCTTTGACATATGATCTATGGAGTGAAAAGAAATTTAACTCTGCTAAAATAGTGAGGTTAATTTAGCAAAAGCTTTAAAAAGGATTTGGAATTCCAAAAGGGGTTTAAAAGATTACTTTTAGCAACAAAGTTTACTTGATATTGTAATATGTAGTAGCATATGGTGTACATTACAGGAAATTCTATTTAAAATACAGACATCTAAAGATCATTCAACATATCTAACTACATTAGCTGACTAATGTGTTTACTAAAATTATGGTTTCATGTAAAAACTCTAAAAGATTCCTTTGTGTATTCACTTCTTCTTATTTGTCTGGCTTATTTTTCTCTTCTATATTTGCCTACTAAGAATCTCTTCTTAATTTTAAAAGCAACATTTCTAAATTTCTTGAATGAGTGTTAAAAACGTGCTTCCCTTCTGATCAGGGGTGGGTTCTAACTTACCTCGCCGCTGGTTCGCTTCTTCCCGCGCTGCGTGGGCACGTGCATGCTTTGCACGCACGCACATATGCAGTGAAAAACATTTACAAAAAATACCCCCCCAAAAAAATGGCTGAAAACAAGATGGCAACGCATGCGCAGTGCCAGAAACTCGGCTTCTGCACACGTGCAGAAGAAATTTTTAAAAAAAGAAATTTAAAAAAAGATGGCGGCGTCCACAGACTAGAACCAGTTCTGGCTAAACTACCGACTCTATAGAACCGGTCCGAACCGATAGGAACCCACCTCTGCTTCTGATACAATGCCATTATAATGGCCTCTTACGTGCTCTTTCAACAAAGTCATGTCCCAGTAAACATGCTGTTGCAAAGTAGGCAAGCAAAAGTAAGCTATTTGAAAAATGGTTCCCATCTCACTGTCATATGCCCATAATGTTACTAAATAAATTCAGATTAGTTGACTGAAGTAGTCACACCTATTAGATGATCTTTAGATATTTATATTTTAAATAAAATAGAATTTTCTCTAATGTATAACAGCAGCAGCCGGGGTTTCTCCCAATTTTCCATTCTTGGGATCTATTAAAGAGCAATGGTGCTGTTTTTATCAT
This sequence comes from Pseudoxenodon macrops, assembly GCA_032467955.1. Lineage (NCBI taxonomy): Eukaryota > Metazoa > Chordata > Lepidosauria > Squamata > Pseudoxenodontidae > Pseudoxenodon > Pseudoxenodon macrops. The sequence continues at coordinate 198,912 of JANHFT010008443.1, forward strand.
TAAATTTCATAGGTTTCATTTACAGCATGACTAATTCAGTTGAGATATGAGCACAGTTTAACTGCAGTTTTGTTTTGTTTTTTACTTCACTGGGCAACAGTCTTTACTGAAAGCCTAGTGTCTACTGTATATCTGACAACTTGTTTCCTTCCCTCCTTGTATGCTGGGCTATGGAATCATATCTCACTTTTTCATTATCCATACATCTTGCATGGAAGGTTATATAAATTAAACAAGCTGATAGCAGACCTCCACTCATTTTTTTTCTGGTCTTCCTGAAACAATGTCAAAAACAATTTGACCTCTTCATAGGGAACTTGATTAGAGGTTGCAGAGTGACTGGATTAATGTTATGCTCTGGCATGTTTAATTTGGGGTGGGTGGGTATTTAAACGTCTAGATAAAGTTTACTGAATTAAAAGTAGCAAATGTGCCTAAAAATGGAGGCAAAATAAAACCAAAGCAATACCATTGCTGAAAAAAGTCTTATTAGTTGTACTGTGAAAGGATGTACCCATATAACCAGGGAGGATAGCTTCTTTTCAATTATATCCAATAAATAAACGATCACATCGATTGAGGGACAGCAGAACACAGGTATAACCTTCCTGAACTCTATGTTAAAACAATTCTTTTTCATAGTTAGCATAATCTGACTGTCTACCCTGTTTCCCTGAAAATAAGACCTCCCCGGATAATAAGCCCAATCAGGCTTTTGAGCATATGCGCTAAAATAAGCCATCCCCTGAAAATAAGACCTCCCCAAAACACAGCAGCAGCCATGAGGTAACTAAGCTCGCCACCTCCTGCAGCTCAAAAATAATAAGACCTCCCCGAAAATAAGACCAAGTACTTATTTCAGTGGTAGAAAGAAAATAAGACCCTGTCTTATTTTCGGGGAAACACGGTACTTTTCCACTGTTAATGTTGTATCCTTACCAACCGTGCTTTATTGGAATTGCAGTAAAATGGCTTAAATCTTATGGCATCAAGTATCTTGGAAGTCTTTACTGAATATCGAGAAGATAGAGAAAATGGGTACTTAAGAACACAGGAAATATTCTTGCATTAACTCACCCAATTTGTCCATCCAGTATAGGTCTCGGTGCTCCAGAAACAAATAACTTTCTGGGTTCTTGGACAGAAGAAAACTATTTGTTTCTCCTTGCTTATTTTTGAATCTTTTGAATTGGGAACATATTGATCTATTATTACATTATGGTTTCTGTATTATATTTAAAGGGTGCTGAGTTTGTTGAATATAAGTTAACTCATTGGAATCAAAAACTTAGAATCAATACTGCTATTAAGGCATTATCGGTTCACGTAAGATCATGCTATCACTTTCTATAAAGTTAAATAAAACAGCAATGTATTAAAACAGCAATGTATTAAAACAGCAATATATCTAAAACTATGTTTTAATCATTCTATACTACAAAACAATATACCTTATACTTTCTCTATAACTGGTCTTCTTTCTATCTGGCACCCTAAAAACAAAGGTATAGAGGTTCATCAAGGCATGTAACTGTCCAAATAACCTTTTCAAACCCTATACAAGTTTATTCAAAAGTAAACCCTATGGAATTTAAATAAATTTGTTTCAAGGGAGTGGATGTGAGACTGTAATCTAATGTACCTTATTTTTACAAAAGAATATTGAGCATTTGGTGCCATAAAAGCTGTAGCATTTTCCCAAAAGTTAAATGAATTCATTGTTTCCTACAAAAATGCAACTCACTTTTATCATATTTAAGGTTCTGTTTAACACTTAACAACAAAATGTATTAATAAAGACCCAACCAATATAGTTTGTAGCTGTTTTAACCTGCTCAGCAACACCAAAGAGCTTTCTGGCAGTTTGGAAGATTTCATGGATTATTTATTATCCTGGAAGGATACATGTGTTTGTAGAGATTGTAGAGTCATCTAAATAAATTTGGAGAGGACTGAACTAAAGAGGGCTGATAGAAGAAACGTTAAGAATCTTTTCATGTCAGGAAGGGGGAGGTAAAACCCATGCCATAGGAACTTCAGTTTCAAATCTGGAACCTTAGATAATGTTTTGCCCCTTTATCAGCAGAAATGAATGTGTTATTTTGTCCACAAATTGCCCTGAGTAAGCACTTATTCTCTATTAAGTACTGAAGTACAGTTTGCACTGAAACCAAACTAAGAAACTGCTGGCAAATTCAACCCCCAATGTGTAGCCAAGATACTGCATAGTGCTCATCATACTGATACTTAATATATACTTAATATCTTGCAGGCATTCACAAAGCTACCTAAAAATAGGTGTTCCTTGGAAAGAAATGCTATAAAGGGGTTTGGACCTCAACTTCCCATCAGCAAGGTCATTCTTTTACCAGTGAACAGAACCTAGAACCTAGACTAATTTGGTATAGTGAAAGAAGATGCCAAAAAAAAATATTGCGTGGGCTGGATAAGGCCACCAAGTCAGAGGGGGAAAAAATCAGGAAAAACTACCCAAGGTCAGCAGCTTAGAATGCTGTCAACTGCTGGATTCTAAACTCCCTCCCTGCCAGTCACTTATTATTAAGAGGCTGGAATAAAATTCACAATGCTTTCCTTACCTAGAAATATTTCAGCTCGTAATCCCTCTTTACTTTGAGGGCTATTCAGAAAAAAAAAGTGTAAGCTACTTTTCAGTCCATATGTGGTATTAATGGAACTTATAAAGTGATACCTACATAGCAATAGCACTTAGACTTATATACCGCTTCAGAGTGCTTTATAGCTCTCTCTAAGCGGTTCACAGTCAGCCTCTTGCCCCCAACAATCTGGGTCCTCATTTTACCAACCTCGGAAGGATGGAAGGATGAGTCAACCTTGAGCCAGTTAGGATCGAACTGCTGGAGTGAGCAGTGACTTAGCCCTGCGCCAACATGGCTCCTATATTTCTCCTTCCATGGAAACTGAAGGCGTCATACAGCTTTCATGCATTAAATATATGTGATTATTACACATTACAAAAATGCAGTCTGCAGGGCTGATTTTGATTATTTTTCCCAATGTATTTACAGAACATCTGTTCTATGTATGACATACAAGCCCATCACACCATTCCCTTTTTTCACACATAAGCATAGAAAGGGTAGAAAATACTAAGCATCAAATAACAACAATGGGAAAAAGATAAAGGTCAAGGAAATGTTACTATGCCTAACTTATGCTTTAATTTATATAAATTTATTTATGCTTAGCAAAAGACCCCCATAGTACCTAATAGCATCTGCACATCTAAAAAGAATTACTCTATCCTTCTTCTCATTTTTAGAAAACATTCTACCAACTAATATGTCTACTTGGTCACTATTCCAAGTATACTTTGCAATCACTCACTCCATTTCCCCTGTCAAACACAACTATCTTAGGTCTTTTGAAGAATTAATTTTCAGACCAACTTCCTCACTATATCATATAATCTTTCTATGTTCCCTGTAAATAATTCATATTCTCAGCCAATAAACACAGCATTATCTGCATACAAAAGTGCATATACATTTATATTCCACACCTCTACTGTCACTTACATTGATCCATAAAAGCATTAAACAACCAAAGGGAAGTCATATATCCATTTCTTACTCCTTGCTCAGTGCTGAACCATCTGAGTAAGAATTCCATTTATTCTCATACATGCTTTACTCCTGTCATATGCTACTCTTATCACATTCAACAAACTTTAATTGCCTGTTTATGCAAACATTACATAATTTATCATATACTTTCTCTAAACCAACAAACATGCAATGAATATGCATATAAATAAGGTTCATGTCAATTTTTATTTTAGGGGATAGCTGCTTGTTAAGTGAGTTGGAAAGAGAAAATGAATGCATAAATTAGAACTGAATATAGCTTGAAGAAGTTAGAAAAATTAAAATAGTGGTACAACAGTGATGACTAAGTAGCTAAAATGGCTGATCAGTGATGGTGAAGGATGAGTTACAGATTGGAAGACAATGTAACAGCAAAAATGAAGAAGTGATGGACTACCTGATAAGAGTTTGCTACTAGTTTCCCCAATTGTTTGTAGGATAATAGAGTACTACAGTAATTGCTGTCTTTAACTTCTACCTGTACAGGTAAGTCCCCAACTTATGACCACAACTGAGCCCAAAATTTATATTGCTACAGTGGTTAAGTGAATTTTGCCCCATATTATGACCTTTCTTGCCACAGTTGTTAAGGGAATCACTACAGCTGTTTAGTTAGTGACACAGTTGTTAAGTGAATCTGGCTTCCCCATTGACTTTGCGCCTCAGAAAGTCGCATCATGTGACCCTGGAACACTGCAACCATCATAAATATGAGTCAGTTGCCAAGCATCTGAATTTTGATCACATGACCATGGGAGTGCTGCAATGATCGTAAGTGAAAGAAATGGTCATAAATCTTTCTTTTTTCATTACCGTTGTAAACTTCGGATGGCAAATGGTACTGTTGTTAAGTAAATGAACTGTTCTAATCAAGAACTCCTGTACTTACCGGTAGTTATAGCACATGATAAATAAATGTACTACTACCACTGTGAGTTACTGCAAGGAGAGCCTCAGGCCTAGAAATGATGGCTAGGGGTGAACTGCTCTATCACCATGCCTTACCAGGGACCATTGGAGGAAACTGGTTGCCACCATCAGTGTTAACTGAGTAGCAACAAGAAAAACAATGGCAGAAGCAGTGGTCAAGTATTTGGAGTTTAGTGGCTGGATTCTGACTCTCAGCAACATTGTGGTAATTTTATCAGTCTGATAGTTCAATAATAATCCATGGAATATCTAATTAAGGAATTATTTTCTGATGGGATTGTCAAACAATAACTGAGATTTTATTTTAGCACTATAATATCTTGAATAGGCCTATCTTATTTATCACAGACACCCATCAGCACCAGTAAGGGGAAAATTCCAGACTGTTAAAATTAATACCAGAGATTTCCAGTCTATTTAGTGACTGCTTCAGCTTGTTCTGATTCTATCAGAATCCAGAATTCTATCAGTAGAAAACAGCTTCTGTTTTAGGTTATTAATAACAGAAAAACCGTGAAAAGGGAATATGGATAGTCCTTGCTTAATGACTGGTCATTTTACGACAGGTCAAAGTTACAATGGTCATGGATACCCGGAATCTTGATCATAGTCCTTTTCTCTTCTTTTCTTTTTTGTTGCACTTTTTATTCTTTCTTGATATTCTTTCTTTTAGTTTGTATTTGCTTTCACTACTGTAATCAAAATCCTTTAAAAATATTTGCAAACAGGAGGAATGCATAAATGATGTATCACAAAAATGAATAATATCCCCCTCAAAATTATGAAACGTTTTAGTTATATCCTCCCTAAAATGAGAATATGATTGACCCATTTTCACAAAACATTTCTCAAGCTTTGACCAGAAGATATCACTGATCCTAAAGCAGGAGTCGGCAACCTTAAACACTCAAAGAACCACAAAGGTCCTAACCAGAAGCTCCCGTTCAATTCTGGAGCTGACTGGAAGTCCGGTTCCCCCATCATAGTCTCCGCCTAGTGTGGTGTCCTTTTTCCTTTGCGGATTGGAAATCAGTTCGCCCACCACAGAGTCTCCTCCTCGTGTGGCATCCTTTTCCTCTACCTGTTCTAACCGAAAGCCCTATCAACTGTGGAGCCGACCATCAACAGGGAGCCGCAGCAGAGGGATGAAAGAGCCACATGTGGCTCCAGAGTCGCAGGTTGCTGACCCCTGTCCTAAAATATCATCCCCAGTTTAGAGGAATCCAATAATCCTACAGAATCACAGAAAGCAACAATACCCAATTCCAAGTGAGACACAGCACTAACTTTTCTTACAGTCCATTCAGAATGGTTGCAGTTTTGCTTGTTTAAATCCATCAAGTGACCAACAAGTACTCACAAACAAATGCTTCCTAATTCTTGCTTCTGTTGCAAATGCTGAAGTTGTAGTAGTCAGATATCTCGAATGCTGGCTAACTGGCCACTGAGGCACAGGTGGTGGCCCAAGTAATGTCAGAAATTATTTTCATCAAAGAGTTTCAGATTTCAGTTACACAATTATTTTAAATGCTTGATTTCTACTGAGAGTTTAACAATTTGAAAAGTCCCTTTCTTCCCCTGCTGTTACAAATAAGAAACTGTAAGAATAAAAATAGTGAACACATTCTTATATTGCTGAAATAGAAAATTATTTTTAATGTACTTACCTAACAGGTTTGTTTTCTGGATCAGTGTCTCGGAAACCCATTTCTTCCAGTTTGCATCGCCGATACAATTCATAGTGGCGCATATGAGTCTGTTCCCTGAGATCTTCCATATTTGTACAAATCAACATTTCCCGAAGTTTCACAAAATCACAGTGGTTCTCATTCTCCACTAAGGAAGGGAGTATAGTACAAGTAGCACTTTCTTAGAATATATTCAAAACAGTACATATAGCAGAAGAACAGCTTTCTAAAAAGCTGTTTATGCAAATAAGCATCATACCATGTCAAAGGGACACTACCTCCCTGGACATTGTCAATTTATGTTATGCAGTCAGCAAAATAAGATCCAAGTGAACTAATAATCCCCATTCCTTAACATAGTACAATTATGGCCAATCTTTGAACAACCCTGAATATAAATCTCCCTGTCTCTCCC
>JANHFT010008443.1:230017-246654 GCA_032467955.1 Pseudoxenodon macrops
TAGATAGATAGATAGATAGATAGATAGATAGATAGATAGATAGATAGATAGATAGATAGATAGATAGATAGATGTCCTAACCAACCCAAATCCTACTTAGTTTCTAACCTAGGCACAACTAGCCACATGCCACCACCAACTGAGAACTTTGTCTGTATTTGAAAGTAAATGTCCTGAACATTCAGAAGCTAATGCAATGTACTGATCAGGGACACTGGATTAGAATGAGGGGAAGTCAAGTTCAACTCCATAGTCAGACATGGAAAATCAGGGAAGTGACTCTGTGCCAGTCAACTATTCCTCAGGTCAGCCTACTTTACAAGGTACAACAATACCTCAAATTCCCAGAAGAAAGAAGTATAACTAACAATGTCTACAATATTTTTTTTAACATCTCTAAAAAAAGAAGCCCACACTGATTTTGGGGCAGCAAACTTTCCTATTTTTGTTTGTCTGCAGTCATGACAGCTGCTGCTTTCGGATTTACACAAAGCTGTAAGTGATGGGGGAATCTGGAAGCGTTTCTATGGGATGAAATGAAAACAATCTGGGTCCCACAGAGCTGCCCTTTTTGGATAGTTTAGGCCCGATCCTGTGCCCATCGAAATCAATGGGGCGAAACGGCCCTCGTGGATTGCAACTTCCTCTCTACCGAAAGTAAGCCCGGGAATCCAATGGGATTTCCTACCCACAAAGCAGGCATGTGGCCGCAGCCCGAGAAGGACCGTTGTCGCCCATTCAAGACCGGCTCTCCCTCTGCCCACACCCCGGACTTACCAGCTGCCGAGCCACATCGGAAGAAGCCATGACATGAGGGGAGGGGTCACCGCGCGCCAAAGACAATGGAGAGGGAGGGTGGGAGCCAGTGTCGAACTTCCAACTCCAATCCCAACAGCTGGAATGTAACTGGTGGTGATGAGAGGCCGCGCGGAAAGGAAGGCGGGACCAAGGCCCAGCCAATCCCGTCCCGACGGCAGAAGATGCTGCCCAAACCGCAAAAGAACGTAAAGGGGGGAGGGGGGGTAGAAGGGGAACGAGCGGCACTATCTTCTACGGGGGAGTAGGAAAACCTACTCTCTTAATATGGGAGGAGCAACGCGAGGGCGTGGTTTCGGACGAGCGCCCCGACCTTCCTTTCTCAGCGGCGAGCTTCTTTAGAGCCTCCCCAGCGCCGAGATTCATTAAAAGGGAGGGGAAAGGCAGTTTGAAAACGGCGAATTAGGCGCCTCCCCGTTTCCCTCGCGGACATCACGTGAGCAAGGAGGGGACGCGCGCTTGGTGGGGTCCGGCAACCGAAGGAGGGCGGAGAGGGAGAAGCCGGACTCGGGCGATGCCGTCGGGCGTCTCGTGGCAGCGACGATGCCATGGCGGGCCAAGCGGAGGAGTCAGGAGGGGATCCCGCGCTGAAGGCTAGCGGTCGGAATCGACAAGAGGGGCGCCGCCGCCAACGGTCTGTGGGCGTCTATGGCTGCGCCGGGGGAGCTGGACCAGGACACGGTGCTCCGGTTCCTGGCAGAGCGCGGAGGCCGGGCTCGCAACGCCGACCTGTTGGACCATTTCCGTGGCTTCCTCACCTCGCCGGATCCAGAGAGTCGTGGCCGGGCCCGCGAGCACTTTAAGGAGCTGGTTAACGCCGTGGCCACCGTGCGGCAGGAGCCCGGCTCCGGGGCCAAGTATGTGCAGTTGCGCAAGAAATATCGCGGCACTGCCGGCGGTCGGAAATCCGAAGCGGCGGCGGCGGCGGCCCCTCCAGCCGAGAACGGCTCCGGAGCTGTCGGGCACCCCGAGGACACGCCGCGTCCCCCTGGCGTTCCTCGCGGCGAAGGGGACGGCGGGGACAGCCAGGATGGAGGAACGGCCCGCGAAGAGGAAGGCGGCGGCGAACCGCTGAAGGGAGAGAAGGTGGCGACAGGGGATCCCTCTGCCGCTCCTGGACAGCTGCCGCCTGAGGAGAGTGGCGGCGACGCCGCTTCGGAAGCACCGCCGGAGGCCCTTTCACCCCGAACCCCCCAGGCACCTCTGGCGAGCCCAGAGAGCCCAGGAGAAGGCGGCGGCGGCGGCCCGCGGCGCCTGGAGGCGGTGCCGATACCCTCGGGCGACGCCGAGCCTGAGGAGAAGCCCGGCAGGGACGCCGTTGAGGCCCTGCTTGAAGAAGACTCGCTGCCCTCCACGAACCCAGCTGTCGGCGCCGCGGCGGGCGGAGCCTCTACCGGCTCCAACACACCCAGGTGTGGGCAGAAGATCTTCCGGGAGCGGATTCTGGGCAGTTCCCCTCAGCAGAAGCGCGGGGGGCTCCTGCACCGGGGCGGCAGCGGAGGAAGCCGCGGCGGGGATTCGGACAGCGGCTCCCTGGCGTCTTCGTCGGCCGAGGACGAGAGTGGCAGCGCCGGGGGCTCGGTGGCCTTGGATCCTCTGGAGCACGCGTGGATGCTGTGCGCTTCGGACGGGCGCTGGGAAAGCCTGGAGAATTTGCTGAGTTGCGAGCCGGCTCTGTTGCCCAAGCGCGATTTCATCACGGGCTTTACGTGCCTGCACTGGGCGGCCAAGCTGGGCCATCCCGAACTGCTGGCCAGGCTGGTCAACTTCGCCCACCGGCAGTGCCTTCCCATCAACATTAACGCGCGCACCAGCGGCGGCTACACCGCGCTGCACCTGGCCGCCATGCACGGCCACTTGGAAGTGGTGAAGCTGCTGGTGGGCGCCTACGACGCCGACGTTGATATTCGGGATTACAGCGGCCGCAAGGCCTCGCACTATCTGAGCCGGGGCACCGCCGAAGAGGTACGCAGCCTCGTCGGGGCTCTGCAGGATGAGGTCGACAGCGGGGCATCGAATGGCAGCAGCCGCTGGAGACTTTCCAGGGTGCTCCCCTCTAACCTCATTACTTACAAGCTTTCCCACCACCATCACCACGGGGATGAAAGGGAATCGGGAGACGGGTCTGCGGCACCCAACAAGAGCAAAGAGCTCAGTAGGAAAACCTCCGGCAGTAGTAAGATAAAACCCCGACTCAACAAAATCCGGTTCCATACTCAAATCATCCATACTACCCCTTCTTTCAGGGGGGATGCAGAGGTGGAGGAGGAAGAAGAAAAGTCCCTGAAAGCCTCCTTCAAGCTCAGACCTAAATCCAACATATTTGGTTAAAAGGACAAATGGGTCCTTTGTTATGATGGTTTTAAAATCAACCCTAAAGGCAATACCTTTAGTTTTTAAGCAGGTTTAAAAAGAATTAAGTATTTGGGTTTGAAGGTTTTTAGGTTAGATATATTTTAGAGCTTCATAATTCAGTGATTAATGGAACCAAAGCTTTAAACTTTAAAAAAAAAACTTGGTTTTTTAAAAAGCAATGATCAAGTTTTATATTGGCTACATAGTAAGATCTGTTTCTCCAGTATAGACAATATCTATTGAAACATTAAATGTATGGGCTCCATCAAATTAAACTCATATGATAGTAGAAAAGGTAGAAAATCAGTCCACTAGTTTTACACATGGTGAGAAGATAACACTTTAACATTTGTTCATGATTTTTTACTTTTGTTGAAGTATTCAACATACTTATTTTTTTAAAGCCAAATGAAATATCATCTACACATTTGCAGAGAAGGAATTTAGGATTTGCAATTGATGACCAGACAAGTGTTGATTGTCTTACTGATTGCCATGCAAGGCAATTTCCAGGATTACCCTAGTCAGGTGATCCAAGTGATTAAAACTGCTTAGGAAGTATATGTGCAGGAAGAAATGGCATTTGGGGACAGTTAACCATTCTTACTGTCCTTTCCAAGTGTTCTCGGTCACCTCTCATGCACATTAGCATGGCAAGGCAACCTGTGCTGCCATGTCTTTTTTGCCGGAATAGACATGAATTAAGATGCATATATCGGGAAATTGATATAAAATGTTATGTGACAACTGTGGTATAGGCTGTATTAGTTATCCAGAATCTGTAAACTTGATGGGAATTGTGCCATTGACTTATAGAATACCCATTGCACCTAATTTGTAAAGTTTTCTAATGGTACATTTGAGCTCTGACCTTTGACTATGGTTTATTTACTGAGTGCAATGCCTTTGGGAATGTGGTACTAACAGATAAAATTAACTTGGTTTTGTTGTGAGACAAGAGATTGATCAACTTTTGTCCTACACCTGGAAAACTATTTAATTTGAAAAATAATTTAAACATTCCACTTGAATGGTTACAATGGTAATGAGCATGTAGCACAACTTTCTTTTTATGTGGCCATTTCTGTAAACAATATAGTCATTTGGATAAGCTGTCTTGAATATTAGTTCTAGTATTTAGCCATTAATTTGTTCAGTATGAAATAGGAATTTAGAATGTAAGAAAAATCTTTAAACCTTAAGTAGATCTCTTAGCATTCTGGAACATTGCTGATTCAGAGATAGGGAGACAATGGAAGACTGTCTAGTGTAGTGAAATGCTAATATAGTGCTTAGCTTATAAATATGTACATAAATATTACTACAAATAAAATCAAGTAGTACCACAAGAATCCATATTTATATAACTGGAAGTGAAATGTAAATTATGTGGGTGAACGCTTATCCAATCTGATATATAAGATACAGAAATCAAAAAGTACATGATTATTTGCTGATGCGTGTTACAGAATGTTAGAGACTCATTACTTACATTTTGCTTTACAATTCTTTTTTTTTAAAGTGAACAAACCTGTGATTTTTAAAAAGCACAGAATTCTTTATAGTGTGAAAATTAAACATTTTTTACTTTAATAGTAATAGTGTCTGGAAAGTTAGTAATATTTAAAAAAATATTTGTTCCAAATGTAGTGATTTTTATTAAATGTGTACTAGCACTTTTTCTTCAAAGAATATCTGGGCTGGTTCTCAGATGCTGCTTATGTAACTATTAACAATTCAATGCTGCCAAACAAACGCAGAACTAGCTAAAGCATGTTTCCAAATTAGTTTTTGAATATTTTGGAAATGATAGTTTTATACTGATTTAAAGGCAGATTGCAATTCTAAAACAATAGTTATACTACTGTTTTTTAAAGATATTACAATAATATCACAATTACCATAAATTAAAAAATGGTATTAAAAATAAAAGTATATAGCTGTCCCTTCTGTCATTACAACTATCCTTTTGGATGTTAATCATCTAATGATCATGTATTGGTAATTCAACTTTAATTGTTTTTAATTTTTTCAGCACTGTAGGCAGCTATCTATACCCAACTAATGTCTAAAGTATCATTTCTATCTAGAAAATGGGGGGAAATGTAGTGTTAATGTTTTTTATACTCTTGTCAGAAACATGAGAGGAGTTTGACAAAAGTTGTAACGATATCCTTTTTGAAATATATAACAGGGTCTAAAAGCTTTGCTGAAAAAAACCTAAATTGCAAAGAACTGGTTAATGTACAACTGTTACACTACTTTGGTACTTTTTTATGCACACAAGAAAAACATGCAAACGTGTTTTCAATTTTAGTTTATAAGCTATAATTACACGTGCCTTTGTTAACCATTGCAAACAACAAAGAGTTTATGTGAGGATTTCTCTTATTTCAGTAGGTTGAAGGCCACTGGTGTCTTACCATACTATTTGTAGCAAAATAAATATTCCAAAGTGACATTCTGCATTATAGCATTAAAGGTTTTATAATTTTAGCAAAGATTATGTAAAGGTTCAAAATTATGTGGTACAGAATAGTGTCTGAAGTCCAATATTACAAATCTTACCAAAAGAACATGAAATAATTTCAACTTTATTGTATGATATCTCAAAGACCACGATACTCTATCCAATTCATCCTTTCTAAAATGTTTGCTCTGTAACATGTTTAAATTGCTCTCTGTCATATTTATAGCTGAAGTTGTATTTTTGTAGATGTGTATTTAAATGTTCATCTGAAACTTAGGCCTACACAATCCACCTGAGAATCACAGAAAATATTTTGAATGTATTCCTCAAACAGCTGAAACTTGTTATCACTGCAGCAATTTCAGAAATTTTATTTTCTGTGTCACAAACTAGTAATAGAAAAACAAGAATTTGTAAATATTATTTGACATTGGAGCACAATGTAAAATTTTGAAAACTTACAGGAGGTGTAATACTTTGATTCTAAATACTAGAAACCAGTGTCTTGTATATAGGTTGCATTTTCACAACTATGGGTAGATGTACATGAGAAATTAAGGTCTGCAAATTGTAGAAGTATATGAAGAATAAATTTTGATAATACAAAATTCAGTTTGACTTAATATGTACATTGCATAACATGGAGAATAGCAGTTTTTTGTTCAAGCCACAGTTCATATTTCCCAAGCACAAACATGTAAGTCTACTTCCCACTAATTGAAATGTTTTATTTTAATCTTTGTGATATAACTGACATACCCACATTGACTTACACAGAATGGAATCTTGAACTGTTTCTTTCTGAGGAGATACAAAATTAGTGCTTTGCCCCACACTTGCCAGCTATTGAGCTTTATTACCGTATTTTTCGGAGTATAAGACGCACCTTAGTTTTTGAGGAGGAAAATATGGGGGGACATCTGCCTACCAGGTATTCATCTGGCTAGAGTCCTTAGTCTGGTCAGCTTCAGCACATTATTTTTTCCCCTGGTTAGTGCTGAAAAAAAGCTTCTAAAGCACAGCTGATAGAAGCAATGAAAAAAGCCTGCAAAGCCCGAAAGCTCATTAGCACCTCATTAGGGCTGGAAAAAAAGCTTTGAAAAAGCTACATTCGGAGTATAAGACGCACTTTTTTCCTTTCTAGAAGAGGCTGATAATTTGGGTGCATCTTATACTCCAAAAAATATATTAATTCTAGCAACCCTACATGGGAATAGATTGTGAAATATTTTGCTACCTTATCCTTGAATGGAGTAGAATTTTGCAAGACTGTCTTGGTAAAACTGATTATACAACATGTCTGAATGAATGCTTGACTGAAGAATTATTGTAAAGCTAACTCTTAATTGTCATTGTACTTTTCATTTTGGAATTATATTTGTACTCGTTTAATATTGGCTTTGTTGAGCTAACTTTAGTGGAAATCCTACACCTTTTACTTTACAGATTTTAAATTAACTATATGGTACTTGTGTCATAATAATCAAAATTATCTGCCCAGGAAAAGATATAATTCATACCAACTGAAGTTGACATTAGCATACTTTATTATAGAGGCTGCGTGGATCTTGATGGATAGCATTGGGTCTACAAATATTTCCTATCTTTGGATATGGAACATATCCATCCAGAACATGTATATTATTTTAATATTCTAAATCTAAAATGGATTGTTATTGCACTATGTTGGAAGATTTGATTTGAAATTCAAGTGCAAAACTTCACACATTATTTGTTTATTATCATTACATTATTCTATTGAATATCTAGGAATAATGTTAATACCTTTTTTTCTTTTTACAACCCTGTAATCCCTTAATTCAGGGTAGAGTCAGGGTGACTGAATGGAACTGAGTGTTTACTGGTCAGTTGCCCTTCCTGATGCCTATGTGGAGTTTGCAGCAGATATTTTCTCTGCGCCTTGAGAGATGCTCAATCTTAGTCACTGTTCAGGATTGAACGCTTAACCTTCTGAATGGGAGGTGAGCATTTTCACCACTAGGCCACCACACCACTGTAACATATTGTATATTGTAAGAATAACAATGCCTGACATGCTAGCAGTCTTTTATGAGAAATTTGCACTAAACCAAAAATGAGACTTGCAAAAGTGGTTAGAAATTTATTAATTTATTAATATTTCTTAAATCTACATTTATTGATTGGTTGCTAGTTCTTTAAGAAGATATTTCAGGCAAAATTAAATTCTTCCTCCATAAAGAGCTGGTGCATATCAACCAGCAAAGAATGATCAGAGCATGGGTTTACACATAACAGTGAACCCATGCTCTGTAATACAATTTTGAGGCTAAAATGTGAATGAGTCAATTGTTTTTATGCAGTAAATCTCAATTAAACAAATGTGACATATAAGAAAATGATTAGTTCATGGTGACCTTTTTCCTTAATGAGGTGACCTTACACAAGCTTTCCTTTCCTAACATTTGCTATTTTATCTACAGTATCAAAATACTGACAAATTTTACAGGATTGTTTCAAAACAAACCATATGGAGCACTTTGAAAACTACATTACAAAATACTTTCAAGACTCATATCAGTTTTGCTTTAACAGGATTGAGCTGCAGTTTTTACTTTACTTGTTGATGTAAATTGAAAAAAAATAAATTGAGTTACTTTACAGAACTAATCTCATTGTAATATACCCAGAGTAACCCACAACTCACTATCCCATGTGAAAATTGGTCCATTTAATTCTGAAGTGTTCCCCCTCTCCATAAACCAGACAGAATGATAACAGGACATAAATCACAAAAGTTGTTGCATGTTAGAGCTGCTCATTTCTTGCAGCATGTATTTTATATTATACATCAATTTAGTTCATGTATTATTCATAAACCTCTCCTACATCCAGTTTCCAAGCTCATTATCAAGAGTTAGAAAAACTTTGGAATGCAGACCCAATTATCCTCTTTCTGCCAGAGCATCCAGAATTGTTTTAATTCTACTCCAAAACAGACTCGAGGTTAATTCAGTCTCTGCAAAATTGTCTCTCATTATCGTATCCTGTAACACTAGTTTTACTTCCATCAAACCTGTTTTTAAAAATAAACTGATGGAATCAACAACTAGTCGCCTTCTGGCCCAAGTGAATGATAAAGTTGATGTTTTCTTATCAGTCTAGGAGAAACAAAGAAGAGGAATTCCAGTCAGTTAAATGTGGTCTGGACTAAATGTCAGACCATCACTGTAAACTTGTAAATTATCTGCTGGAGCCATGTTTCTGTTTCTGGAAATATTAGAACTCAAACATAAGTGGGTCAAATTATTTTTAATTTATTACACGCATGGGCAGTTTTTCTGTCTAATCTGACAATTTTGTCCAATGCTCCAATCTCTGAGCTTTCTGAATGCACATCTGTCATTTTGATATTTCCTTTTTGTACTCCTTATTTCTCAAACCCTATTCTCCAAAACCTAATTGTATTCTGTTATGACTACTAAGCTTAATATTAAGGCCTTATTTGAAGATACTGAATAATTTTTCTCAGGTTTTCAACCAACTTTTTTTTTAGGAAATGTCAAAAGGTAGAAAGGTAGCCAGGCTACAACTTCAACAGGGCCCTGGATGAAATTATCTAGAACCACTTTCAGTCAAGATTCAGGCTGTACTTGAGTACAGTACCAAAACAGCATTGGTCACACTTTCAGTTAACCTCCAAAGATACCATCAATCACATAATTGATATGTGCAACATTCATATGTACAACTGCAGACATAATGCTGATATCAAGTGTTATACAATATAGCACTTCAAGCATCTGATGAAATTAGTGTAATCATTAAAAAATTGCAAATTTAATAGCTGAGTTCACAGATGGCCAGAGTATGGCACTTTCTTTCATCTACAGTGGATATAAAAAGACATCAATTTTTAATTGAGAAACATATTTTACAGAGGAAAATAATAAAAAATATACAAAGACTTGGTTGTATAAGCATACAATACCCTCTTATAAGCAGGGATGTATCTGTGTTCAGAATTAACCAGTCACATTCAAACTGATGGCAAATGTTAGTCAATACATACAGTCAGTGGTAGGATTCAAATAATTTAACAATCGGTTCTCTGCCCTAATGATCAGCTGCATAGGCATGGCTCGGTGATCATGTGACACTGGGTGTGGCCAACTCAACATCACTCACATGATGGGCGCTTCACCTTAGCTGTTACAATGTAATAAGGGTTAACCAGAGAGGCAGTTTCTGTAAGTAGGGCAATAAAGATTAGGCTAGAAACAACACCAGAATGTTTCCCTTCCTGCCTTACAGGATTACCCTGTAAAGTAGGGAAAAACAAAATGTGATTTCTTCCAACAACTGGTTCTCTGAACTGCTTAGAAAGTTATAACAACCGGTTCTCCCAAATAGGAGCAAACTGGCTGAATCCCACCACTGACAGTATGTCTTAACTGATGTTCCCTCAATTAAAGTGACTGATCAAGTCCATATACAGTTCAGCTGTTCTAGTAGATTTTCCTGACATTTATTCAGTTGCCTCTTAAAGCAAAAGGTCTGGTTTGCAAAGAGTTTACAATGTATCAGACGTATCTCATTGTTGGAAGATATCAGTCAGGAGAAGAGTACATATGATACCAAAAAAAATCCAAGGCATTGGTTATATCATGGAGCACAATGAAGACAGTCACCAAAAGTGGATAAAATACCAGATAGATCTAGACTTACAACAGTTCATTTAGTGATGATTCAAAGTTACAATGGCACTGAAAAAAGTGACTTATGACCATTTTTCATAATTATAACATACTTATGACACGGCGCACAGCCTTCCAAACCGGTAGGGAAAGTAAGTCGATTTTACCACAGAGTACATAATATGTTTGTTTAGAGAGGGTCATAGGACTAGTTCCTTGAAGACAGAATTAAAAAAAAAACAGATGGCAATCAAGGAGCTTACCACAATTATATCATAGAAAGAATACTACCCTTAGAAGTATCTCTGCCATTTCATTGATTGATTGCAATGTTAGGACCATAGATTGCTTTGTATCGATAGAACACAACAAAATACACTTTCAGTTCTCAGCTAGATTTGCCTTTCAAAATCCTTTGCTCTTCACACTTTTGACAATCTCAGATCTTTAAAAAATGCACGCATCTCTTTTAACAGATATTGCTTACAGGTATGCTGAATACTGATAATTGTGGTCCATCTCTGAATTGTACACAATATTCAAGAAGGTTGGTATAAAAAATTAACATGCCTGCAATCATTCCCAGATTGTTAAGGGCAACTGCTTGTTGAAGTTTGGGGATGAGATGGATTTTTTACCTCCTCTAGGAGCTCAAGTTGATAAATGCAACTGTCCCTCAATTTTTTGTGGTAAAGCATTGCTCAGACTGTTGTGATGCATACCTGAGGGACTGGCTAGGGTGAGGTTCTCAGATTCTTTGAGATATTTATATAAATGTTTCCTAGGTGACTCATAGGTTTTGCAAATTCACCACACACTTTTATACATAAATGGTTCAGTAAATGTGTACCTGCAATTAAAATAATTTTGTCCTTGTTTTACCTTAAGAAATGACAGCAAACAGCTATATATCAGCTTATTTTTTTTAAATAGGCTATATGGAAATCAAGTCCAATTTTATAAGGAGCCACACCTAAAACATAGAAGCATTGAACAATAGGATTTCAGTAAATGGAAAAAAGTAAGGTTCATTATTACTATGTCTGTTGTTAACATGTGCACACAAGCTTCAATATCAAATGAAAAATCAAAATATGATTGCCAGCGTGGAAAAAAAGCCCTCTTAGAAATGACAGTAGGCTGATGTTCAGAATCATCAGTCTAGAAACCATCCCGAGGGTTTCTAACCTACTCCCAACAGCTTTTAAATTAGGTAAGAAAGTCTGATTGGCACTTAATGCTCACCTCTGCCAATAAACACCACACCCGCAATATCTGCTTGCCCACACATGCACAATAAAGGAATTGTTACACCAGGTCACACTGCCTTGTAAACCGTGTTTCCTTATATTTGCATATAACAGAGGTTGCACAGATATTAAAGTATCATATACTATATGCCATTCTTTGCTTCTTAGGAAGTCAGCTTCAGCTTATGAAAACATACGCCTTTTCATAAACTCTATTAGTCAGAAAAGGAGGTACTGACTCCTGATTTATAATAGTTACTAATGTTTTAATTAAGCATTTCACTTTATGTTTTTACAGCATCAGCAGAATTTGAGAGCAGTACACGTACATTAGCTTATTAGTAAAGATTACGAAGCTCATTGGGTATACGAAAACAGCCTTTTGTTGTTGCGGATGTTTTGTATTGCAACTCCTAGAGACTTACTGCAGTTTATTAACTGGTTGTGATTACTTTTTTAACATTTGCAAAGTTTCTAAAGAGAAACCGCATTATCTGAACCATGGAGAAGATATTACCTAAATAAATTATCATGCTAATTTTTAAAGGGATAAATTCTTTAACTTATATATTAAAGGTGATTCTATTTGTCACATAAGAAATCTCAATGCTTATAAAATCCTGCTCCTTGTGTTTAACTCCAGGTTTTTTTTTCCTGAAAAAAAGTACATTGAACATGCACAAAAATATGAAATACCATTCTTGGAATAGGGACAGTTTATACATGGGGAAATATTAAAAATACATAGTGATTTGAATGGGCAATTTAAATAACGTATTAGAATAACCTTGTTCTTTTTATATTTACAAAGAAAGAAAAATCTTACATTAAATCTTTCTCAGTTTCTACTTTCCTTCTCATGCCTTTAGCAAAGAACAGAATAGCTTGCTTGTTAAGCAAGACAAATTAGACAATTTGTGTGACTCACATGTCTTTTCAAATTTCCAGTATAAATATAACACCTCTCTTGCAAAAATAAATGCATGGGGTTAAATGCGCACATAGAATAACTATCTCTCTCATTATGAGGTCATTACTGCTACTTCAAAACATTGCGTAGTTAAAATGAAAAAATACAGCAGCAGGAAATGATCTATATCTATATCAATTTGGAAACTGCATTGTTAGTGAACATTCAAAGCAGAAAAAGATATGTACCACATCAAAACTTGTGTCTTTCAAAAACAAACTTATTACTATTTATTATTATTATTTCTTTATTAGTCAACAAATACAAGGAAACAAGTATCAGTATAGACATAGACACCTGAAAAAAAAATGGCACAAATAATGGGACATAAATAAGCAAAACATAGCCGTAAACACATAAAATGAATACATATAAATGGGGACAGTAGGACAGGGACAGTAGGCACGCTGATGCACTTATGTACGCCCCTTGGCTTCTCACATTTGAAAGTAAGAAAACAAACAAACTTCTGACTGTACAGAAAAATCAGAAAATATTGGGATTTGTTGGCTATTTCCTAGTACAGTAGTGTCCTAGAGCTTGTTTTGATTTGTGTCTGAAAGTGCTTTAAAAACAATTACCGTAGTTAAAAATATATAGGACAGCCCAACTTCCATAGCTGACTAGCCAAATTTGGTTCGATTTACCAGGGCTCAGCTGAAAATTCCAGATAAATGCTAAATGGGAGCAAATACTCAGGGCTTTGCATAAATCTCTCTCCTGACACCTAGTGGTCTCCAAGATTTTTGCCATAAAAGCAGGAATAATTCAGTTTCAAGATACACAAGGCACAAGCATTGTAGTCTTTATAGGATTATATTGAACAATGCAGAAAGTAAGCCATTAATTCAACTGATTCTGTTTGTATCAGTTCTGCTTTTCCTTTTGTTTTATTTCCCATTCTATGTCAGACATCCTCCATCAAGCAAGCATATTTTCTGGGCTATAAAATTCTTGTTGACTGATGGAAAGGGCTGCAGAGATCCCAATGTTTACCCACTGTATTCATGGGCTCTTCCTATGTTTTATCTAAAAAGCTAGGTCACCATCTGCTTCATTCAGATGGATGTGTGAAATTTGTCTCTGCTATATTCATATCAGATTTGGCTCTACTGTAGTGATCAAAGGTTTGTAAATCCTTTTGGATTTTCAGTATTTTTGGCCACCCGAATCCTAAAACTAGATAAAGAGAACCCAATTAAACAAATCTGGAAAACCTTATACATTGATTTATTGAGGAAAACGATCCATCTTCATATTTAAATAATGCAGACTCACATTTTGTCACACAATATGATAGATATTAGCTGTTGATCTGATAGGTAGAGCTAGAGTTGTTTTTTAAGAATCCTGTTTTGTTTTAAATATTTCCAGTCCCAAGAAAACAGATTAGTACCAGGGATGGGTTCTAACTTACCTCGCCGCCGGTTCGCTTCCTCCCGCACTGCGTGGCCGCGCCTCATGGCTACGCACGCACACATATGCGCAGTGCAAAAAAAGTACTTTTTTTTAAAAGGCCAAAAACAAGATGGGGACTCATGCGCAGTGCCAGAAACTCGGCTTCTGTGCATGCGCAGATGAAAAAAACCCAGAAAAAATTCAAAAAATTTTTTTTCACCAAAAAAGAAAATTCCCCCCAAAAAAGATGGCGGCCTTCACGGACCAGAACCAGTTCCATGACGTCACTAGCAGCTTACTACCTACTCTATAGAACTGGCCCAAACCGGTAGGAACCCACCTCTCATTAGTACTGAATGTTATTTCTAAAAGAGAGAAAGGATTTGTAACCTTGTTAGTATCTATGGCTGCTTGGCAAACAAAAGCATACTCCTGTCTTTCATTTTAGAAAGTAGGGAGTCACTGAATATCTTTGATAGATTTTAATGCCATTGATACTGAATGCCTGGGTTTTTAGTATTGCTTTTAAAGGTAGCTGGCTTGTAATTTAGGATGTGTTTGCAGCCTGCTGGATAATTTTCTAATGAACAGCAGTATATCAATTAAATCAATCATAACAATATCATAATTGTCCTCATCATCTCCAGATTCAGGAAAAATCCTGTTTACATTAAGCCAGAAGTAACTAATTTGTGATCCCCAGAGGCAAATGCAGGCCATCAACCATGTATGATAATCCATCATAATCTAATAATCCTCTTACTTAGCTTGGCTGGGTGAATCAAGACTGATGGGCCTTCCGTTACCCAGATCTAGATTTAAATTGTCAGTATCCTTTGATACAGTAAAGAAAGGCTGAGAAAGCCAGAGATCATCTTCATCAAAGGCAAATAAAGATCGGAGCAACAAATTAAGGTGGCAATGATCCTGCTTTTTCTGGTACTTGGAGAATAAAAAATATTTAAAAAAGAAAAGTATACCTTTTGTTCTCTGAAAGGTTGCTGGCCCCTTGCCTTAGGGTTTAAGATAAACTAAAACTATAGATAATCTTTTTCAAAGTAAAGATAACTAATCTAAGGAGACGGCCTAAATTATAAATTAGCTTTTGAAACGCATTCCTGAAGCTCATGTACCTTTGAAGGGAAACAGCTGGTCAAACACCACTGGGAAGACATTCTTAAAACTCAAAAATGTATGGTATTTGAGTTGGCTGATATAACGGCAGAAAATGCTCTTTTCTCATGTGTACAGTTGGAAATACACATTTAAATGATATGCATGTTACAATCTTATGTAGAACTTTATTTAATGCAACAGAGTGATATCTTCAGGGTAGTGTCACCTTGTATTTCAATAATTTAAAGCAAATATGGACTGCATAGTAAAATCTCCGGCTTTCTTTATCACTCTCAGTTGTGCAAACAATGAAGCAATTTCAGAAGCTGAACTAGTTTGTAATGGTTGAAAGAGCAAGAAAAGTCCTTTTTTGCAGCCTGCACTGCTCTGTAAAGGCTGTGTATTCCTCCAGTTTGTATATTCATCTCTGAGTGGAAGGTTCTGTTATTGCATACCGTATGGTGAAAAAAATATTCCTCTTTGTATCTCAAATCCTGATAAAACAAATTTCTTTGATCACTATTTCATTATACTTACATATATCGTGCATGTGAATATGATCAAAGTGCAGCATAGTAACAACAAACTCATTAGTGGAGCGCAATGAATATCATACTTCCTATCCTACTGCTTAGGAGAAGTCCAACACCCTTGCCATTACACATCCTTTAGTATACTTTTAACATATAACACCTCCCCTAAAAATCTAAACATCAACATGAACATAAATGTACAATTGAAATAATACAATGACACCTTGGGAAATATGGATTAATTGTAACAATGTAACTAAGGTTCTTTCCTTCTTCCCTGGACTCTACCTACACCTGCCCAGGGAAGACATTTCTAGCAGTTTAGGAAACTGTTGGGGGGGGGGAAATGAAGGGGAAACTCAAGAGAGGCCAATGAGGAGTGGTTTCATTGGCTTGATGTTTGATGCCAAAAATACCATTTTGAAAGAGGGAATGGAACTGAGCACTGCAGAATATGGTAAGTTGTTTAATGCTATATTTAGAAGCAGGTGTTCTTCCAAAGTTTGACACTTAATATTTGAAACACTCTGGGCCCTGCAGATAATTTATTTCCCTGTTTTTTAGAATGCCACGCCTTGCCTCTCTGGTTTCCATAGGTCCTTCAAGAGAAAATATGTCTTGAAGGCTTTGCAGCTGCTGTTCCACTACATAGGAACTGCTTGGTTTTGTTTGCATATACTCAGGCAAATATGCAGAACATTAAGTAAGGTTATGGATAGAGTGGGGATTGATGGGTGAGATCAAGCAATATATTTTACTTCTCTTTTTCATGGAATGACGGAATTTGGCTTCTCCAGCCTAGTGATTCTTTGTTCCTTGTTCTAGGAAAGGTTGTTAGCTGCACTGAAGATAGATCAGTTTCAAACTACTTTTGATAGATTGGGGAATGGAAACAGTGGAGGTGTTTTCCTTCTTCATAAGCCTTGCCCAATCTGGTTTCTTCAACTCTGTTGGGACTACAATCCTGACAATTTCTGGTTAACAGATCAGGATTTTTGATACGTATGGTGCCAACATGAGCGGGAGATGTCAGGTTGAGATATGCTGGTTTAC
>JANHFT010008443.1:246754-265739 GCA_032467955.1 Pseudoxenodon macrops
GAGAATGAGGGAAAGTGTTGATTTTTTTATTTTACCTATAATTATTACAAGCCAGTTCTATAACTACACAATCTTCACCACAGGGTAACCGGAGCTTATCCAATGCCACTTTCCTGCAATGTTTAGACGGGGAGGAGACAGCAAGTTTTCAGGAAAGCTTGTTCAGCTTAATTTCTCTTTGCTGAGTCATTGCTGGACTCTTTGAAATACAGTTTCCTAAAAGTATTTAGATTCCTATATTGTTGCTTTTCAGTTGCCCTGGTCTTTTCCAGCCTGTTTCTCATTCTACAGTATGTATTCAGACTACATCTATCAGAAGACAGTATCTTGGGAATTGGGAAGATCCTTGATCTAACCTATCTGAAGACAAACATTTGATTTAATCTCTTTGTTATTAGTGAATAACTTGAAAAATGCAATATGTATGATTGATGAACAATTGCAGCTGTAATAGTAAGGAACCTCTTTTCTATAATTTCTAAAATGTGATTTTTTTTCCCCAGTGAAATGAACACAGGCATTCAACTACTGCCAACCCTACTTTTACAATGATTGAGGAAAAATGAAATTGTAATTCTTAGACTTTGATCAGTGAAATGTTTTATTGTATTCTGAGTTTTGGCTTTAATCTCATGCTGTGCCCCACCCAGAGTTGCAAATGTAAGATTGATGACTATATAAATCGATGAAATACATACAGAAATTATGTCACGGCACCCTAGGTAATTTATTCATAGTTGATATACTTACAACTGCATTTGAATTATAATAATTTATTTTTAAAAAAGCTAGGGACCACTCTAACACACTGTCGGTTACAGAGTAAAATGAAAAATATGTTAACCTCAATTCTTTCTAAAGTGTACAGCGAATTATATTTGAAAACAAAATTGGCCCCAATTTTCCTGCCTGCAGCCTAACATGAAGCCCTACCCAAGAAAACAAGGCTCTGCTTGTTTTTGCATAGCAGATGGAAGCCGTCATGGTAGAAATTCCATTCTGGGAGAAGATATTGAAAATGAAACACATAATAATCAGCTGCCATTCCAGCAAATAAATAAAATGACACACGTTATTAATATTTATCTTCATTTATAAATAAAGTGAAGAATGGCTTTATTTAAAAGACAAGAGCAAATGAGTTCATTCTCTTTTATCTTTAATGTATTTCTTCAATTGAATTAATCCCTATGAATCAAATTCTATTTAGCAACTTATTCCCCTATACACATAATTTAGAACTCTCCAATTTCTCTGGACTGCATCAACTTCCTATTAATGAAAAAGGCTTTGTGTCTTCAAACACTCATAGATTTTGAGCTTTCTTTCTTGGGGAAGGGGTGTTTGCAATATTTGCATCAGGGGTGGGTTCCTACTGGTTCGGCCCAGTTCAGGTGAACTGGTAGCAGCAGCGGCTGGATGACATCAAGAACGCTCTTCGCATGTGCAGAAGCTTCTGTTTATGCGTAGAAGCGTCACACACGCACACGCTCCCATTCCCGAACGGGTAGCAAAGGTAAGTGAAACCAACACTGATTTGCATGTTTGCAATGTTTGCATTTCTTACTTTCCCATGCAAGGGGAAGTAACCCTAGTTTTCTACAGCAGTTTTCCAGGCTCCTCCTGTTTTGTCACTTCACCTGTTATGACTTTTGTTAAGGAAAAAAAAAGCCTTATATATGAAACCAACCTTGTGTAACTCAATAAAGTCAAGTCAAAGAAAGCATATTGTAGTTATTTCTGTGGGGTGAAATAAAAAAGGTTCCCACAAATAGTCCATTGTTAATTCTTGGCTAATATTTCTTCATTGAAATATGAACTCAGGGAATCGAGTTCACTGAAATAGGATGCTTGTTTTGATTCAGGTATTTATAATGTGCCTTACAGTTGTTCTATTGCTCAGGTGCATGAAAGTGTATAGTACAATTCAACTGCTATTGTTGTAGAATAATCCTCTATGAATAAATGTGATAAATTGAAAAAATGCAACCCAGAAGACACAAGATTTATTCTGCATGCCAAATGTCCCATCTTCAATCCTGGTATCCATAGCAGGACTGAGTCCTCGCTCCCATCTGAAACTGAGAGCTCTCTACCATTAATGAAGCCAATTCTCATTAGAGGGTCTGTCATACAATGAGTTTTCTATGCACCCATTTCTAAAGGCTTTATTATAATCTTAGCATTGTTCAAGAGGGTGGTTCATTCTGCCACTCAACTTTACATAAGGTCAAAAATTCCATGCAGCTTAGGTAAGTGTATTTACCAATTGCTTCTTAAGAAACTGAATAAAAACAGTTGAATAGTATTATACAGAATTTTGGAAAGCGCTCAAAAGAGATGTCCACCATCGTTGGTTGTTACATTTATTATCTGAAATGATTATCTTGATGTTATGTACTTTCTTGTCTTAAAAAAAATGAATGTCCTATTTATTGCAAGAAATGGGCAATAATAGTTTATAAGGTTCTTGCTCTAGAGATTGCAATTCTAACTGATGAATTTGCTCATTCAGTTTGGTGCTGCCTCCATATATTGGCCAAATGTATAAATAGAAAAGTTCATAGACAGCTCAAAAGAGTCTACTGGGACGTGAGTGGGATTTAATATTAAGTGCTGCTTAATTTTATCTTTCTCAAAATAGAAAATATATTTTAGTTATAATTTCATACTACTCAGTTACAGGTTCAAATATTAATTCAGCCTTTAAACCCAACTTTAACTGCTGCCTGTAGAATCCATTGTTAATCTGACATCTTTTGAAGGCCCACAAAGAATATGTAATAAATAGTTAATTAATCTAAAGACCAATTTTACATAGTTCCTTGGACAACTACAAAATCTGCCTCTTTGACTTATTCTTCTGTAAGAGATCCCCACTGATATATTGTCAATGGTTTCTGATTTGTAACTCCCTACTGTACCAAGGTCTATACCAGGGATGGCGAACCTTTTTGCCGTTGCGTGGCAAAAGTCCAATCGCTCATGCCAGCATCCATAATACAATGTGCACCCTCATTTCGCATGTGCAGAAGCCCCCTCCCATGTACATGCAGGTACAACCCCTGCTCATGCGCACATACATCCCTACTCTGCGCATGCACGTACTTCTCCTCCCATGCGACCCTCACTTCAGGACAACCAAGTACCATCCTGTTCCTTGGCGAGACAAAGCAGCAGCTGTTCCCCGGCCAGTGCATGGGGGAGCCGAGAGCGTTGCAGGCCTTTCCCCAGCCAGCAGCAAGGTTCTCGACGCCACATGCACCGGCTGGGAAAGCTACAAACAGACAGCCTTGCCTGGGTTGCCCAGCGGAGAGGAGCCAAGAGTGCTGCAGGCCTGGGCTCTCCCCATTGGGAATCGCCATTTCCCAGTTGGCTGCAGCACTCTCGGGGGGCCCATGCACAAACGGGGGAAGCTCCGAACGTGCAGCCTTGCCTGGTTTCCTCCGCACTGGGAACCGCCTTTCCCCAGCTGGAGGCAGTGCTCTCGGGCCCTCATGCACCAGTGGGGGAATCTCTGCACGCGCAGCCTTGCCTGGTTTCCTCCCTGCTAGCAACTGCCTTTCCCCAGCCGGCGACAGCACTGCCAATGCACCAGCGGGGGAATCTTCGAATGTGCAGCCTTAACCTGGGTTGCCCAGTGGGGAGGAGACCAACTGGCTGGTGCGCATGCGCACTCTGTAAACAGGAAGATCATCTTTCTGGAGCGCACATGCGCAATGGGCAGCTGCTCTTTTGGTTTTTGGTGTGCCCGTGCATTTTAAAACCAGCTGGCTAGCGCACCAGAACCTGGAAGAGCAACGGGTGATGGCTCCGCGTGCCAGGAGAAATGGCTCTGTGTGCCACTTCCAGCACGGTGCCGTAGGTTCGCCATCACAGGTCTATACTATAGGGACAGTGCAGAGGTGAGATTTTTCTGAGAATTTATGAATTAATATAATTGTTAGAATCCAGTTGAAGGCTGTCTATACATACAAGGATCATCTGAACTGGTTACCCCGTACATTACTTGTTTTGCTCCTTGTTCCTGTTTTCCTGCAAATAGAATTTTAGCTTGTTTACATTGGAATGAGGCCAATAACGTGATCCTTTAAATATGCTGGAATGAGTATAACTTTATTCAGGCTCTAAGATGTGATTTTTTGAGGAATCTCTAAAAAGTAATCAGGACAGGATAAAAATTGAGTCCATACAGGACTAAAATCTATGAAATTTTCATTGAAAGCAATATAATCATCCTTTATATTGCCCTAAATGCCCATAAAAACAGAGTGCCCATTTACATGTATTCGTTCATTTGATTTGTTGTTTTATATTCCATCTGTTTCTTTGCTCACCAAAATGCAAAACCCATAAAAAGGCATGACAGCCAAAACTTTTTTCCAATGCCATCCTCTTGCGACAGGCAATTTACTAATCAAGGGAGTCCATGGAACGGTAAATGACTTCATAAATTGCATAATTTGTGTTGCAACATCATTACACACATCTCTAAGATTTCAACTCTGATCTGGAGCAATCACAGTTGGCAGCCATCATCGAGGAGGGCTATTTATCTTGAATCAGAGTGAATTAACAACAGCAGCAATAATATAAAAGAATTAAAGTTCCCCTATGGGACCCATTAGCAGGCCTTCTCTGTCACATTATTGCCTTCTTGAATGATGCGGCCACCAGAGATTCAGATGGTCTTTACCTATTCACACAAACTCTTACAGCTCTCTCTGCTTCCCCGATTTCATGCTAGCATGGGTGATACACACCTGTGGGATGTTTGCTTTTTTATATTGGTATTGTTTTCCGTGATGTTTGATTCTGTATTTAAATTGGTTCAAGTTGTATACCCCCAGCTCCATGATGGAGTCAGATAGTCTATAAACACATCAAAATTGAAAGACATTTTAGATAAGAATTCGTAGTATTATTCTAATCAGCTAACTTTGTTAGCCAGTCCCAGCCCTGCTAGATTAGAAAGGGTTTGTGTATGTGTGTTTATATACACAATACAAGTTTTAGTTTTATTAGTAGCAAACTAAAAGAAAAAAGCAATACATAAAGATGGGATATGAATCTAAGAAATAATCTAAAGTAATGTGAAGACTTGCTAATCAATCAATTTCATTGCTTTTGCTCCAATTTGGATCTTGTATCTGCCTGAAAGTTCAGTGTTTACTTTAGAACATCATTTACATTTTTTCAATAACTTGAATATTTTGATCGGGAGCCAGTTAACAATCTGAATTCTCTGTTCTATGGCCCAGAAATTAGATCTGCTCTGTTTACAGAGTACTGATTATTCTTAGCTCAGTTGCCATGGAAGAAAGCCTGCTTAAATCCCTGGACTGAATCAAATACAATCCCTCTTTTGAAATCCTTTTGCCTCTTTCATTGCAACTTCCAAGCCAGCATTTCAACACAAGGAATTGTCATATCACCAAAGCTGAGAAAAGACCTACGTGACACCTACATTATACATCTGTACATCAACCATTTTGAATAAGGCCCTATATGTCCCCCCTTCCAGTCCATTTTTTAAAATTTATTTCGTTGATTCGTTTCATTTTGTTTGTTTATAGTTTATCCATCAAAATAAAATTCCTAGGGTAATTCACAATCAACTATTATAGGGTGAATCTGAACTTGGACTTATTGCAAATGAGGTTCCTCGTGTTCATTGGAGGGATTCCACTGGCAGGTCATTTTTGCCAATTTGTCATTCTTCTTGAAGCCCTTCTACTGTTCTGGCCGTCTGCTTTGCTAACCCTTTGGAGCAGCCATTTGGGAATACAAGGAAGGGCACGCAGAGAAGCACAGCACAACTCTGCTTAGATGTTCATAGGAGTAGGTCCCATCAGCCCTCTGAAACATCTTGACCCCCGATGCACTACCTGACTCTTACACTGTCTACTGTAGACCACACCCCATTGCTAAGAAGTCTTTAAGGGAGCATGCATAAGCACACCAACGTGGGCGCGCCTCTCTCTCTCTCTTGTGCGCCTTGTGTGCACATGCATGCACAGTAGACTGCTATTATAAAGATAGAGTGCCTTTCTTCTTGCATTATCACAAAACAGTTTATTCCACAGTTTCATTTGCACCTACTGTTTAAAAGCAAGCCCTGCAAGAGAATCATACCTAAAGGACCAGCAACAGCACATGAAGATCATAACATAGCTATAATCATGCTATGCTTTCCAGGCTAGTTTAAAGCTTATTGTGGCTGTTATTTTTCATTATTTCAATTAAAAAATAGCAATAGCAACAGCACTTAGACATATATACCACTTCATAGAGCTTTATATATCTAAGTGATTAACAGAGTCAGCATATTCCCCCCAACAATCTAGATTCCCATTTTACCAACCTCGGAAGGATGGAAGATTATAAAAGAAGCATATAAGTACATATATAGGTATAAGTAAGAGGTATTGTATACGAAACATATCAGTAAAATAACTAATATTCATATGTATAGATATAAAAGGAAAAATAGAAAAACGGAGACATACCGATGTGGAAATGATGCAAAGATATCAACTGTATTATAAAACTGAAAATCTATTTAATAAAAAGAAATTTTTTAAAAAGAAAAAAGATACAAGTATAAACAAGATTATACTTGTTTACTAGATTATACTTGTTTACTATGAATTTGTATCTTATTTTTATTTAAATGTTGAGAATTTAATATGAGAACAGGCTTAAAATAATTCTGTAGCTATTAAAGAACTAGAACAGTCTTTTGTATATGGTTATCAATATACCTTTTGAGGTACATTACAGGTAGTTCTTGACTTACAACCATTCATTTAGTGACCATTCATTGTTACAATGGCACTGAACAATGTGACTTGCAAGCAGTCCTCACACAACCGCTATAAGATCCTCATGGTCATATGATCAAAATTTAATTGCTTGGCATCCAGCATGTATTTACAATGGTTGTAGCATCCCGGTGGGGCACGTGGCCATTAATCACCTTTGCAGTCAGCTCTTGGCAAGCAAATTTAATGGCGAAAGCAGGATTGGCTCAAAGACTGCAGGATGCACTTAGAACCATCTAGCTTAACAAAAAGAAATTCTGATCTCACTTGTAAGTCGAGAACTACCTGTAATAGGCAGAGAACCTGCTTATTGTATACGGTACTTTTCAGTACCGTATTTTTCAGAGTATAAGATGCACCCCAAAGAGGGTGAAAATCTGGGTGCGCCTTATACACCGAATGTAGCCCGCCCATCCTTCAGCCTCCATGTTTTATACCTGTTCCAGGCTGCAGGGATTGCCACAGACCATCACCCCAAAAACGGAGCTTTTGGAGCCTGCAAAGGCAGCCCCTCCCAAACGGAGCTTTCCTCCCAAACGCTAGTCATGGATGCTGGTAGACAGAGGCAGATTTTTTTTTCTTATTTTCCTCCCCAAAAACTAAGGTCCGTTTTATATTCTGGAGCGTCTTATACTCCAAAAAATATGGTAATTTGGTATCAAGAAACATTTTGCTTTCCCCCCAGTGTCCTGAAATCCAGGTTTTATCTGCCAATTAAAAATAGGAGATATACAAGAGACTAAGGCCCTCCACTCCTTCTGTCTGGCAACTCAAGTAACTCCAATCTTTTCCTAAAGCCACATGTTTAGTCATAGTAAAAAATGAGTAGTAGTGCTATATACAAAGTCATAGGAAGAAACATTACAATTATTAATGCTTCATTGCAAACAACATATGGGGTGAAAGTAGAAGTTACATAGCTTGCTCAGTAGCTAAATATTAAAACATTCCATTTATGTTCATTGTTTAGAAGCACTTACTGTTCCATAAAATTGAAGCCAATCTTGTTTAAAATAAAGGATCCCTGAGTGCTTTAGAGAATACTTTTACAAACAGAAGTGGCCACTGGTGAACATTCTTAAGTGTTCTGGCAATGCCCGCCTACGCATTCCTTTGCAACAAAATTTGACATTCTGATAAGTCTTTTGGATTTTGTTCACAGATAAAACTACTTAAATGCCAAATAGAGAACTGATGTGCTATAGGAAGCACTAAAAATATTATTTATTCAACCAAGATGATTTTATAGCAGTATGTTAGATGCCAAAGGCTTCTGCTAAGGCTTTGTAGATTCCAGCAGAATGGTATATTTAAAAAAAATGTTTGGTGCCTATGCACTTGTGTGTAATAAATATAAAAAAGTCTAATTGTTTAGATTTTCTAAAATAATTGGTAATAAATTTTAAACTACTGTAGTATATAAACCCTATTAACTGATGACTGAAAATATTCGTGAATTTTTGGAGAAAAAATGTGAAAACAAATATAGCTTCACAGTTGGTATATTTTTTTCAGTCTATGTAATTTGAATTTAGATATTTTAGACAAGCTAACAAGCTATTAATAGTTTTTATGAAATGGTTAAGCCCTTTTTGAACTGAGAAAATCATTGCGGTAATTTTATGGAGATTTGGAACTTTGAAATCCTGATATGGTTTCAGTTGGATTTTTTGAAAAACCAAAGTTCTGAAGTTTGAGACTTTTCTGATAAGAAACAGACTCACAATCATTTAAAATGGAGGGCAAGAGGGTGGTTTTTTGTTTTTGTAAATCTGGATTGAAATGATTTTACCTGCATAGATCAGCTTGCTTTAAGACTTTTGAGAGGTTACAAAAAGAATATAATCTGTTTTAAAGTTGTGGAATAGCAATATGTTCAACATATTTGTTAATTTCCTACAACGTATGTTAGTGGTGGTCACAGAAATTCCTGATTCTGTTAAAAGGTTTTTAAAGCTAAATTAACAATTTAATTTTAACAAATGAAGGCTCTTCTTTATTAATAATGTACATGAAATTTGGAATACTTAGGATATCTGATTCCCCTAAGTCAACCGCCTCAGGCTTTTTAAAATGTTGTTTCTTATGACCTTAAGATAAAACTAACTTGCACTCAGCAAACATTTAAAAAACGATGGGCCTTTTATGTTGAAAAAAGTTATGACTTGGTCATGCCCTCTGGTTGAATATTCTTAATATTGTAAATAGTTTGTTAGCAGGTGTGTTAAGATTCAAATATCTGAATGTCTCACTGTATTCCTAAACCGTTACTACAGAATTACTACAACAGCAAACATTAGTGCTTGGGAAAACAATCAAATAACCCCAGTGCAGACATTATTTTGTGTAGCTGGCTTGCTCTATTTTCTGGTAGTTACAAAGAGTTAGTTTCACTTATTGCACTAAGTCATGATTGATTGGTTGCATTGGTAATAAACCATAGTGTAGTTAGCTTGGAGTTGCTTATTATATTAACTCAGCTATTGTGATTTGTAAACTATTTATAAAATAGGTCATTGTGAATCCAGCCAACGTTTATATACAAAAAACTATTAACAGAACAAACAATAATTGTTATTAGAAGAGTCAAAACAAATCAGTTACATACAACAGCTAATAGACTGCATGTGATTTACAAATTGCAGTGGCAAAGTTCCACAATACACTAAATCTAAATCAAACAAATCACATTTAGTCAATGTGTCATCTAGGTATTTTTAAATATTTTAAAAGTTAGGGATTTTAAGTATTTTTCTATTTTGTACTAATTAGGAAATAAACTGCTTAGCTGTGATGCAAGCCAGAAACTATATATCAGGGATATCTAGCAGAATTAAAGCAAACATTACAAGTAAATTATCACTTTTATATAACTCATATTTATAATTTATTAATTTATTATGCTGCCCATCTAACCAATGTAGTGGCTCACGGCAGGGTAAAATATCTAAGAGCCAAACTCCTTCACAAAAATAATTCTTAAAAGCCAATCAATGAAGTTTTTTTAAAAGCCATGTTATAGACATTGAGAATTGCTACACATTATTCTCATTATTTAAATCCTAAATCCTATTTCTTTCATATCTTAACTCAGTGAAACATAATACAGATTTCTGAAATGGTTTTTAGTTTAAAATATTTGCACGTTCTAGGCAAAAAGCATGGGAACAAATATGGTAATGCTATGAAAGCTAAGCTTACTTCTGCATTATTTTTTCAAAATCCAATTATTGTTCAAAGCCTAGTGATACTGTTACCTAAGTATCTCTAGTTACAAGTACAGCTCTTATATAATCTTTAGGCTTTAACCTTCTAGCTGCATATAGTCTTTGACTGCGTCAACATATACAGAATATGTCATTATCTTTCTGTAAAAAAATAATAATCCTGGTTTTGAAGTGAGAAATACAATCCCTAATGAATGAAAGGCTGCTCACTAGCATGATTTTGCAAATACTTATGAGTTCATCTTATGCCATAATGAACTTCTATACATTTTGCACTAGCAAAGTGTCTTTGGTTTTATTTTTTGCCTATAAAGCTGTAATGTAAAAAATAAATACGACTGCCTCTTAATAAAAAAGTATGTTTGGTATTTTACTCAATGAAACACCAAGCACTGAAGTATAGAAAACTGTGATGTAATGTTTTCTCATCTCAAAGTATATCAGCCCAGAAGCTCTAAACACCCCCCCCCCCAATATATATATATATATATTGAAGCAGCCAGCAGCTCTGTACAAAGCATATAGGACAATATACACAGTACTTGAATTGTATCTTGCAGCTGCATCTGACACGTTTATACTGAAATTGTATTTATTTAGAAACTTAAGATCATCTGTAATATAACTGAATGTGGTATAGAATCTGAATTTGAATATAGCAGCCCTGTGTTGCTGTAAACAATGCTGGAAATATGTTGATGAAACATCAGCTACACATACAACTGTATAATTCCAAATACAGAGTTATTTTTTTATTGTTAATAGAAAACATTCCTTAAAAGCAAGACAAGACGTATACACTTCCAATACATTTGACGGTACTTTAATTATTTCACACAGATTGTGTTCAAATACAGCAAGAAAATATCTTAACTATTTCAATAACCTAAGCAAGCAATTCACTGAAATGGAAACTCAAGTACATATTAAAATCATAACATACAACTGCAGGCAAACAAGATTCATGCAAGGTTTAATGTGATCACATTTGGCAATGCTCCTGTTGTTTCAGGCTTCTCAAAATACAAAATTGGATTTGGTTGGATAAATTGCTAGAATTTCACTTTTCCAGCTGAATATTTTCCATTTTTATTCCTTTCTGTTTTAAAAGTGACATTCTGTGCAATCCGGAACAAGCTTATTAATTTGGCAGTAGTGCTGCTATTTTGGTAAAGTAATTATAAAGGTTACATTACAACACAGTTAAGAAAACACAAAACTGTTTAATTAATTAGTGGCTTAAATGCATTTAATGATGCATCAAATTGTTGCCATCAAGTTTACTGTACGCTGACAGTTATACACTGAAATTCAACATCAGTGTCTACATTGCCAGTGCAATGTATTTGGAGATTTCTCAATTTTCAAAACCAAATTCATTCGGTTTGCAGTTCATTAAGAAATTCTTTTGATGGTTCAGCATTTTCCTCTGGCACCTTACTAGCTTCTTCACTCTGCCGGCTCTGATTAGGTGGCTCAGAAGCAATATCCAACTGTTTTCTATTGACTTCTTCACTATGGCGGCTTTGGCAATGGGTTAGATGTTTCTTAAACCCTCTAGGGAAATTCGACTCAAAATTGCAACGTGGACATTTAAGCAAACTCTGACTATGAGCAGCAACATGATTCTTAAGGTGAGATTCCAAAAGAAATGCCTTTCCGCACACATCACATTTGTATGGGCTATGCACATTATGTTTATTAACCAAATGGTGCAAAACAGCTCCCTTTTTCATAGCCCGGCAGCAACAGATTTTACAATAGTATTTCCCTTTGCCACGCTTCATATATTTTGCTATCTCTTCTTCTGAGATGAAAGCTTCCTTCTCTTCTGTAAACTGCAACACACACTGAGGTTGAGTAGGAGTAACATCAATTTTAGTTTCTTTATTTTGGTCAGGAGACTCTGTATCAAATTGTTCCTGATCACTGTTAGATTCCTGTTCCTTTATGTTTGATGTTTCCATCTCAGTATTTCCGCTTTCACTAGTATTTAACTCTGTATTAGATATCTCTGAATTTTCTTTCTTGGCTTTCTTCTTTGGACAGGTATATATTTCTTCTGTAGCTTCCTTGGGTTGTATGGGCTCTTTTGGAATTAACAAACTACTGAATGGATTTTCTCCTTCTGGATGCTCACTAAAGAAATCTTTATTACTGGATTCATTATGAGTCTGCAAGTCTGAAAAAACAGGTGCGGCAGGCTGATTGAAATCATTGATAGTTTTGTGAACTTCCATGCCTGTTGCTTCAACTGGTTTGTCGGTATCTGTATTCTGCAATGGCTTCTGATCTGAAGAAATTGATTTCTGGATCTCGGGTGAAAGTGAACGTTTTGGGGGTTCTGCAAAGAAACTTGGTTTCTCGAGGGAATCGGGAGATGGCTTCTGCAGGTCAGCAACGGTACCATGTTTCTGGATTTCAGGAGAAACTGCAGGAGACTTCAGCAATTCATGTGAGAGACTAGGTGACTTCTGAGAGTCTGAGAAGGGAGCATGCTCCTGAATTTCAGGAGGAGGAACAGCATGTTTCTGAGAATCTGGGAAGAAGGGATGCTTTGCAGCATCTGGGGAGACAGGAGTTGGTCTATGAGATTCTGAAAATACAACCTGTTTTGGAGTTTCAGAGAAAGGCATGTGAGCTTCATGGAAGAACGAACGTTTTTGTATGTCTGTGGAAACAGGAGGTACAGATTTTTGGGATTCAGGAAATAGGGCCCGTTTTCGGGACTCAGAAAACAAAACACGTTTCTGGAACTCAGAAGAAACAAAAGGGGTTGGCTTTTGAGTCTCTGGAAAGAAAGGAGATTTTCTGGACTCGGAGGAAAATTTCCAAGGATCAGGAGATACAGAAGGAGCAGGCTTACGTTGCTCAGAAAAGAAAGGCTGCTTCCAAATATCAGAGGACATAGGGGGACCAGGTTTCCTCAGCTCTGCAGGCATTGAAGGAGGAGCAGGTGGTGCTACAGATGGTGATGGCCTCCATGTGTCAGGAGACAAAACAGGTTTCCAACCTTCAGGATAAACGGAAGAAATGGGTTTCCATGGTTCTGAGGAAGCAAGACTAGATTTTGGAGATTCAGGCATGGGTCTCCAAGTATCCGGCATAAACTTCTGAGATTCTGCGCACATCATATTTCCAGGCCTTCGGGGTTCTGAAGCAGGTTTCCTAGGCTCAAGTGACATTGATGTAGGTGGTTTTGGGGACCAAGGTGAAATAGTGATAGGTTTCTGCTGCTCATGTGAAATACTACCAGCAGATCGCCAGGTTTCTGGAACAGGTCTCCAGGGATCTGGAGACAGTGGAGGGTCAGGTTTACGTGGTTCAGGTGAGAGTGTTGAAGCAGGCCTCCTCATTTGAGGAATATGCCTACGCGTTTCTGTGGATAGACCAGCAATAGGCTTCTTAAGCTCTGGAGACACAGCTGGTGAGTGCTTGCGGGGCTCTGGCGACACAGCTGGTGAGTGTCTGCGGGGCTCTGGCGACACAGCTGGTGAGTGTCTGCGGGGCTCTGGCGACACAGCTGGTGAGTGCCTGCGGGGCTCTGGAGACACAGTCGGAGAGTGCTTGCGGGGCTCTGGAGACACAGTCGGAGAGTGCTTGCGGGGCTCTGGAGACACAGCTGGAGTAAATTTCTGTGTTTCAGACATAACCAGAGGTGGAGATGCAGGCTGAGCAGACTTTTGGGCCTCTGGCGATACAGGTGGGATGGGTTTCTGTGGTTCTGAAGATATAAAGGAAGCAGGTTTTTCTGATTCTACAACAGGGAGGGATTTTTGTATTTCAATGTATGTGGGTGTCACAGGTTTCTGTTGCTCTAATGAAAATGCAGGGAGAGATTTTGGTATCTCTGCAGTCTCTACTGAAGCAGGCTTCAGTGGTTCTGGAGTAACAGATGGAGGGGGGTTCAGTGTTTCTGAAGACACAAGTGGAACAGGATTTGGAAGTTCTGGTACAACGGGAGCAGTTTTTTGTGCCTCCAAACATGCAACTGAAACAAACTTCTGATGTTCTATGGTTGTTGCTGAAGTAGGCTTCTGTATCTTGGAATGTGGTCCCACATCAGACTTTAGCAGTTCAGGGAGAGCAGGCTTTTGAGAATCGGGAGACACAGTACATTTTTGTGTTTCAGGAGATTGAGAAGGCTTTTGAGGTTCCACAAAGACAGGCTTTTTGAGGGATTCAGTTTCCAACACACCTTTCTGGTTTTCCTTCTGTTTGTCTGACAATGAGTGTTGTGCCGTGATATGATAATAAACATTACAGTACATTTTGCTGGTAAAAAAGCATTTGTGGCAGTGGAATAACTTTGCACTTTTCTGGTAAAATATAAGTTTCCCCAATCCTGCAGTATCCATTTCATCACAGAACTCAGGGTGAATAGTACCCATATGAATTTGTATGTTTTCATAGTCAGAGCCTCTGAAATTACAGTGATCGCATTCTAGGCGTTCTGTTGTTTTATGCAAAATCTTCAACATGTCCATTTTTCTACTGTCAGCTTGCATAACACTACACATGTTCCAAACTGCAAACTTGCACTATACCTGAAATAAAAGATTTTTTTTTAATTAGTTCATAAATTGTTAAAATATAAACTGACTCTTAAATGATTGCTCAATTATTATTAAAATATAATTGATTTTTGAATGACAGCTCACCCAAAGAAAAAGTTAAATGTTATACTTCCACAACCCAACTAGAGAGGAACATGTTAATATTGTCAACCTTTCATTCTTTATACAAAGTTTTAATATAAATCTCTCCACTGTTTACAGAAGCATCAACATACTTATGAATTTAAGCTGTTTTTACCAGCTCCACATGGCTCACTTCGTTGCAGAAAGACTAAAAAGCAAACATTGTATAAAGAACACCCAGCTAGTTCTAGTCTCTAAAAGAAAAAGAAAGAAGCCATTATTAATAGATTGTTCTTTATCCATTGATTTAAATATGTGGGTTGTGAATTAAGAGTGTTGCTCTCAATTTGCCTGTTGATGTACTTTATACTATTTTTGAAGGGGGTCATATAAGCAGCCTGATTGAATGTTCCATAAACAAACCCCAGATGGAGGAATATATAACAACTCATTTTATGTTTGCAACTTGTGCTCAATACCAAATATATTTAAAAGTATTATATTCTATTTAAAATAGTTGTTGAGACCTTATTTCAAAATTGGCAATTATAGCTAAGAGACAAATTATTTATTTAATGTTTATATTGCTTCAAACATATCCAACTCTATTAGAATGGATATCATACTGCTTATTAGCACAACATAGCAGATTCAGGAGGCATAATGGAGATGGAAGGGAAAAACAGAGTGTTGGATTGCACGAATAGAAGTCTACTGATTAAAAATAATCCAAAATACCTAAAATTATTTTCTGCAATTATATACAATACATTTGTGCATTTATTACACAATATACATTATTGTATAATGTATACTTCCCATTATTAATGTACACTCAAGTTAAGTGGAACTTGACACTATATGAACACTATACACTATATAGACCAGACACTATACCTCAGTGATGGTGAACCTTTTAGACCATGAGTGCCCAAACTGCGCATGTGCATGCCTAAACTGAAAGATGTGAGCTAGATGCACGGTGATCTGCATGCATTTGCACAGATATGCACGCGTGCATGCACAGCAGGGACCCGAAGACCAGCTGGCCGGCAGGAGGTGGGGCATCCCAACACTGGCAGCACGGCAAGAAGCAAGATCTTTTTCTTTCATGGTTTGCAGGGAAACAGAAGCTCATGAAAGAAACACCATGGAGATCTGCCCTGGGGCGATGGCATGTGTGCCAGCAGAGGGCTCTGTGTGCCACCTCTGGCACACCTGCCATAGGTTTGCCATCATGGCTATATCTGATCTGGATGTTCATTGCTTATCTGATAAATCGCCTTATTTCAGCATTTAATAAACATTTCATGTTAACCAAATGACCTTTGCACCATAGCCTTGCTTTAGATTCAAAAAAACATCAAAATGGTCAAGAGCTTTTGAATTCTTTGTTCTGCTTTACAGAAGAAATACTGTTTCTTTTACACAATTCAACCATTTAGAGATTAAAGCATTTAACAGTTTAGTTTACAGAAAACAACTGTAATGAGCACTTTCAGGTATACTTGATTGCTACTTATGATGGTTTGGCTGAAAACTAGTGTTTATTTACGGTTTCTGGCAAAAAATAGGTTTGCTTAATGACTGCAGCATTTGCTTAACAACCACCACAAAAAAGTCATAAAAGTGGGTTGCAGTCACTCATGACCGTTTTATAACCAACATGACTTAATACCATAATTGCCAGGTTCATTTATGGTCATAAGTTGAGGACTATCTGTAATATTAAAAAAAAACCTGCCCAGATAAATTTCTTTTAGATTTGTTTTTTTTTTTTAATCAGACTGTATTTGGAAATTATCCTTCAGTTTACTTTTTTGCTGTGACTTAAATTTTAAAATGCTTAATTTTAGTATTCTGAATGTTATCATAAGCAATAAAATAATGCAGCCATCTGGAAAAACAGCATATAAATTGTCTAAATATATGAGGTTGCATTATGTGCAGAGGACAATTGGATAGGAAGTGCTGGTAGTGGTAGATGAATACTCAAAAACCTGATACCTGAAAATTTCCCCAATAAATCTATGCTATTTTGGCACCATCAAATTAATTCCCACACATTGGCTCAACAGGTTTAGAATTGGCAGGGTTCAGTACCCCAGACATTTCTCCTTCCTTGCAGGTTGCTTAATTGATCTGCAGTTCAATTTCTGAGTCCTCTGGAAAATCAAATAAGCTGTCTCAGATAATGAGCTGTAAAATACTAGACAATATTTTAACTACATTTGCCTTATGGTTAGCTTTTCAAATATAATTAAAATGTTTTGAAACAGTGGGATAAATCTGTTTTTTCCTAAGGGTTTTTTGGAGAGAGGCAAAATGTTGAGAATAGTAGAAAGATGTGCAATAATTTGCTTTAAAATGTTTGCTGTATCCTGATAAACTAGGAGTATATAATATCATTTTTGCCTGCTTAGGTAGATATTTGAAAACAGAACACTGGATCTGAACATGAACACCGCAGTAAATGAAAAAAAGTTATATATTCCAGATTTTAATCCTCCACTGTGAGATTTTTTAAAGATTTGGTTTAACAAAAAAAGATAAAGCTCAGAAAATACATTTATAATGTAAGATATATCAGACTAACTTTCTGAATCATTATCATTTTTTGTCATATTTATTCTGAAGATTTGTATAGACTGAGAATAGTTTCTGTTCCTTCATATTACTTTAATCCTTGTGTTGGGGTATTTCATTGCATAGAATAATGTATTTCATTATCTTTACAAACCATTTAAAAGAAAATTAGAAAAGATTCAGTTTCCCCAAAGTTTTCAATTTTTCAGAAAACAAACTGAATTCTCATATTGATAGAGAAATACAAGGAAGCCCCATTTTCCTTACATTCCTCTGTATCAATATGAAAATTGATACAGGGATATATCTAGTCTTAAATTTATATTTTGTACTGCAAATAGACTTGGGAATGAAAACTTCTCACATAAGCAATACAAGGTTTGAAATTTCCAGGTGGTAATATCTAGACAACCTTGATCTAAAAAAAAAAAAAAAGTACTGTAAATCATACCTAATTAGCGCTTTACTGGGATGCTGCCAGGAAATCTGCCTATAAACTAGACTAGGAAATGATGAAAACATTCTAACAGATAGCAAAGGCA
Organism: Pseudoxenodon macrops; assembly: GCA_032467955.1. NCBI lineage: Eukaryota > Metazoa > Chordata > Lepidosauria > Squamata > Pseudoxenodontidae > Pseudoxenodon > Pseudoxenodon macrops. The sequence goes on from JANHFT010008443.1 coordinate 264,574, forward strand.
ATATTGCACAAAAGAAAAATATTCATATCTGTGTAGTCACTAACAATAATTTAAGAAACATTTTCAAGTTTTCAAGACTCAACCATAAAGAAATAAAGTAGTATTTTTTTGTGCACGTATGTACACACCTTGGAAGTCATTCTTCATTCTTAGGGATTATCTAGACAACTCCCTTTATTTTCCTTTTTTTAAAAAAGTGGTTTGTCCTTGCTTTCTTCTTAGGGCTGAGAGGAAAAGTTACTCACCTTGCAATTAAGAAAGGACTAGAATGAGTTGTTTCCTGGTTTTTAGGGAGGTGCAAAATATTATGTACAAATTGTTCCAAGGGCAGAACAGTCAGTTTTGAATAGTTCAGGCCCTACTGAAATATACATAGTTGAGGCTAGATCCACGCAGGGGAATAAAATGGAGTTATTTTAATCTGAGCAGATGTAGAGATGGGGAACAAGGATACTGGTGGTTAAAAGAGGGAGTAGAAAGTGCTGGGAAAGTCAGGGATTGGCAGCCTGGTGGGATATGCTGTACTAGAACATGGGCAGAGCATGAGGGAAGGGAGTAAAAGTCCTGGGAAGATCAGAGGTGGATGAGTTGGTGGGATATGGCATGTTGGGACACTGGTGGCAACCTGGGAAAGGGAAAGTAAGTACTGGAATGATGGGGGGGGGGGCTAGGTGAGATATGACACATTGAAAACTGATGAGGTGGAAGTAGAGTAGGTTTGACCTGGTCTCTCAGCTGAAATTTGCTTCATCCAAACCCAGAATAAATAAAGCCTTCCAGGTTCAGTTCTGCCAAAGCAAAGCTGAAGTTCAGCAAAAAATGCTGCAGTTTGACACTTGACCTTAGGCGTTGACTTCTTTCCCCATTTCTGCAGGTTACATTATTTTTAAAAACAAAGTACTCATGTCAACGTAATTTAAATGTGTATATATATATACTCAATTCTGCAGAAAGCAACACTTCTTTTTAAACAGTGGATAAGCATGATTAAAAAATAGCCGATGGGACACAGGTTTAAGGGGATTCTCCCCCCCCCATATGTAAGGGCAACGAATCCTAAGAAGATTTGTTGCCTTCGCATAAGAGTAATTTAACATATAATTGATCATATATGCATGATGGTTTAAAGGCTGCCTGCATCCTTGTGCCCTCCACATATGCTAGAC
>JANHFT010008443.1:272610-286729 GCA_032467955.1 Pseudoxenodon macrops
TGAACCAGTTGGAGCCTCCGGGTGCTCCTCAAGGGGAGCCCCATGTAGAGAGCGTTACAATAGTCCAGGCGGGAAGTTATAGTTTCATTTCACAACCACTTCCACAATTTATGAGATGATCAGTGTTTTGCAATGACTGTTATTATTAGAGTATGAATTTGCAAATTTGCACTATATTGCTATAACCATAATACATGGCCTTAGTTGTGTTCATTGTTGCAGCACATGTGCTAAAAGTCCCCTCCCCCATTACTTCATTCAGAGCAAGTTCAAAGCATTTTTGGGGAAAGCATGCTGAAGTACACTCTCAACCTGTGTCAAGGACACTACGATTTCCTAGTTCGATTGCCTGAAAATTTGATTGTTCATATCATGTCATTTCTTAATCTGGAGGATATTGAACAGTTATCAAAAACCTGCAAAAGGTTTCGGCAGGTAACAACTTTCATTGTTATTTTAAAATAGATTTGCTGTTTTAAATACGGTAATTGTCATAATATATATGGTGTGGTATAATACTGTATATAACAGAAGTTATAAGTCAACTAATACTATTATGTACAAAGAAAAAACACTTAGTTTTGAGATATATCAAAAAAATAAGAATTAATGCAATGGAGATGAGGCATAAACATCTATTTTGATTAACATTTGATTTACTCATAAGTAGAATATAATAAGCATTGTAGATATTTATCTTTCAGCTGTGTAACACCGATGAATTTTGGGAAAGAATAAAAAAATTGCAAGATAAATGCACTCTTGATCTACAGTCAGCCAAATTTCCAGCTTATGAAAAGCAAAGGAATTTTCATCAAAGAAAAGACTATCTGACACAGATGCAGAGAAGGCATACCACATTCTTCTAAAATGTTAAGTTCATATCTTCTTCTTCTTCTTAATAAAGACTGTACTATTCAGACTGCATAACATTACTGGACCATAAATGTTTCATAGCATCTGTGACTTCTGCCCCTTTCTTCTTCATTCTTCTACTGTATATGCTCAAGATACATCAATTTCTCTTTTCAGATGCCTGTATTATAACTTAGAATTTTCATCCTTTGGCTGTGTTAGCTTGGAATTCTGGGAGATGCGGTTTCATACAATCTAAAGGGTGCCCAGATAACCTATTGTGTTTTGTTTCCAGTTAAATGAGAAATGATTTTCCCAATTAAATGAGGATGACTCTTCAAAAGCTTATAATTAAAAAATTTTTTTAAAGTATGATCAATTCTTTAAACAGAAAGAGTATGCACCAAAGAGTAACTCAACATACAATGGTTGTATCATCTCCCCCAGTTAGAAAAAAGAACAGCTATTCAGAAAACAAGAAATTATATAAACAGCCAATGGATATGTTCATTGATCCTATAAATTATTTTCCATACACATTTCTGCACCAGAAATTAAAAAAACAAAACAAGCCAATATTTGGATGACTAGATTTCAATTTAATCTTCCAATGACTGAAATTAACAAAACATGTATTTTATTTACATTAAAACAAATGGTGTAATACAGTAATCAAAAATCAAAACACAAAGTTAAAAAATAGTTAACATTATCAACATTATTGATTTTATGACTTGCCCTTATGACATATATAATTTTTTTCACCAAAAATGAAAACATATATCTCATCACAATGCATTCTAATAGCATAATGAACAGAGGGAACCTGTGGCAGGTAGGGTGCATTCTGCTGTATAATCTATAACCCAAAATAGTTCCACCAATGCCATGTAAAAATATATTTCATGAAATATTTACATACAAAAAACAACTAATAAATCCACATATTGAAAAAAGGCAAAAGGTTTTTAAAATGTCATTTCATGAAAGGCCAATGTTGCATTATTCAGACTTGAGTCAGGCTTTTTTCAGGTAATAGACTGAAAGGTAAATACTGTTTAAGAAAGTTAAAAATAGATAGTTACCCAACATTTTATGAAACTGAAAAGAGACTAAATATGATAGGGTAGGCTTATACATCACAACTCTGCTTTCTCTGAAGTCCTATAAAGAATGGCCAGAAGCTAGTGTTGACCCTTCCCTTGTCCACATACTCCCCATTGAAAGCTATTTTGCTTAAGTTGTTGCTGTTCTCTTGGTGGATGTATGAGGTTGGAGGGCAGGGATGAAGGTCCTGAAAGAAATAAGCCTTAAGCAGCTCTTTTAATCACATGAATATTGTGCCATCATGGCCTTGCAAACTACCTTCACCAACCTCTTTCTGTAAATGTATATTTTAACCATGATCCTATAGCAGATTAAGCACTGTCCTACATTAATGATGCAAACATTGCATTAATTATAAACATATTGATGATTCGTATTAAAGGTTGCAGTTGCTGTAATTATTACATATTGGGACAAAACTACTGACAGGACCAAATCTAAGATACTGTAATTTCTTTCCCTCACCCACAGATATAAATATACTTATATTTTGTACAACACTTTTTTTGTATGTACAAACCTGGGAGTGTGAAAACGTCTATGGAGACATTTGAAAAGCACCTTTGGGACTGCGAGTGTATGGTTAATGTAATTTGTAGAAGATAGTAAATATGTTTCAGTGAAAATGTCTGGAAATAAATATCTTAAATATTCCTTTTGTTTAGGAGATGTAGCAATTTTTCAAAGGTTTTATACAAAACACAGCAATTTAAAATATATTTGGGGTTACTAGAACTTCCAAACTCTACCTTCTAAAATCTAGCATAATTTTCAGCTATATTGCCTCAAAATCACTTCCCTATGTCTCAAATCAAAATAACCTTTGTGTATGTAGGAAAACAACTTCAATTGTGCAAAGGGATGCACATTTGAATGTGTCAAAAGTTAGTGAAGTGTATGAAATTAGTCCTAGCACAAATACATACAATGATCATGTATGTATGTATAGACATTTTGAAATCATATTTTTTCCTCATATGCTGACAGCATACTATTCAGCTTTAATTAAACCAGCTTTAATTTGATTCCAAGGCTGACAAATCCTTTCCTTTTTAAAAAAAAAGTCACATTCATATTTACTTTATGTGATGTTTCATGAGGTCCAGACTCCGTACAGAAAACTGTAAAAAGGAATGAGATTGCCTACTAGAAATTTTTTTGGCAATGCCAGCCAAGTTCTAAGAACATTCAGTTCTCTGTAGGGCACTAAATCTTAAAGCTGAATGTCCATTTTATTCTACATCTTCACTCTTCTCAGAACTACCACCAGCTGAGTTGTCTCCCTCGTACCTTCGGTCATAAACTTCTTCAGAAGTTTTTTCATCACAGTCATAAAACCTACTTGTAGGTCCCATATGTGTTCGAATGCGAATTCCTGGTTGGTACAGCTGCATGGCTGGGCGATCCTGTGCAGAAAAATAAAAGAATAAAGAAAGAATATAAAAGTTCTGAGAAAACTATTTGTTTGTTTATCAGCCTAGATGAATGAATATGTAAAGAAATCTTGCTGCTATTACTTCATATTTAATAAGATTTAATCTCTCTCTCTCTCTCTCTCTCTTCCTTTCACTGAGAGGCAAGTATTCAAACTAAAAAGATTCTGGAGAAAACAACCTGGAAAAAAAGTGGTAGGACAAATAGTACCAAACTAACCCATGGAAATTTTTAGAGTCCCCTCTCATGCTGATTAGAACAATTGCTAGTTAAATTCATGCAAATATGGATATAATAATATTCAAACAAAAAAGACTTAATAGTTTCTGGCACACACAGTTAACATTTGCAAGCTAATCTAGCATTGACCTGTCTGGCTAATAAGCATGGAGATTGGGATACAAGAGTGCTAAAGAAATGTATCATCTTGCAGCCCTTTGCTCAGTGCTGAAGAGTCTTCATAACGGAATGGAAGAGAAAAACGACAGCTCCGATGTAATCCTATAACCAATGGTGTAAGATTAATCCACAATTTAAAAGACACTTACTTGAGTTGGGAATGTGCTTCTTGGAATCAATTAAATATGCTTCTCAAAAAACATGTTTAAAGCAAAGCTTCACATTCCTGATAAATTAACTCATTATAATCAGGTTGCAACTGACAAAGGTTGCGTGATCCACAATGGATAGTACTGTCGTTGTTACTACATTATCAGAACAAAGCATTCTTTTTGCTACAGCTGCATACAGCCAAAGAATAAAGTGCCATATCAGAAAATACCAATCTTTTAAAAACAGAAGTATCAACAATAAGGCTCTTATGGAGTAAGTGTTCTTTTAAAACGTTTCGGAAAAATAAATCTGTTTTTATTTTAAGGGAAAACTTGCCCTGGCACTCACACTGACCACTTGCTTTGTGGTCTTTGTTATTCATCAGCACCAGTGTTAATTGACCACTGTGGCTATTTTAGTAATAGTGTATTAAAATGTAAGTTCAGCATTTTTTTGGAGTTGATTAGGTCCTGATAAGTTCTCATTAAGACAACAGGCACTCAGTTGTGTATAGCAGGTGAATATATATATTTTCTTTTAGGAAGAAAAAAAAATTCATAAGAAAAAGACTTTGTAATAATTTTATTTTAAATAGGGCCACATAAATAAGCAGCAAGGGTATCTTAACTGCTTTGGTTTATAAAATGTGGATTATTTTCATGTTATTTCAACATAGTTGTTAAAAGTTTCATGCTGAGATGTCAAAAGCAAATCCTGTGTGCCCCTGATGTAATTTTACTAATGAAAGATTATCCTAAATGAATAAAAGAACCTTATTTCTTATGCGCTCCTTTTTGGATGCCATGTCATCACACTTGTCCTCTTTACCCAGTTTGTCTACTGTGTCCACAGTGAAGCTGTAGTTGTAGTTCACTTTCTTTCCTCGGTCTTGGTTGTACCCTTTCTCCCACTTCGGTTCATCTTCATTCCGTCTCACATATTTGTCAAATTCATAGTGAGTTCTGTGCTTTCGGCCATCTTCCAACCGATACCTTTGTCTCTCAGGTTCTTTTTCACGAAATCTTCTCTCTGAATCTCTTTGTTCTTTATCACTGTCATTTTGTGATCTGCATTTTAAAGGTGAGTAAACTTGAACAATCAATCAAGTGAACATAAGTTTGGTTATATTATAATTAGTGATGAGAAAAGGGAACAAATGTTCAGGCACCAACTCTTAATATTGTAAGAATCTTAGCACCTCTCATCATCTATCCATCCATCTGTCCGTCTGTCAAGCCAGCCAACCATCCTCCATCCTTTCTCTCTCTCTCTCTCTCTCTGATAAGTCTAGTCTAGTGAAATGACTCTTGAATAATTATTGGACTGCCAAAGTGTAATTGAATCAACTCCATAAAGTGGCAACAGCTTTACTTTCTTTGTTTAGCTCTGCTACAGACTTGATGGTTGAAGCATTAAATGCCAAATATTTTTTTAAAAATGAACAATGTTTTCTTATGTTCATAATGTTTCTTCATTGTAATCAGCCTGCAAACTGACATATAAATTATGAAATATTCTACAATCATGAAATGAGAATTGTAGCTTTACATTTCTATGATCTACGCCAGGAAAATAAAAGTTAGCACATGACTGCTTCATCATTGCCACTCACAATAAAGAACTCCAACAAAATAAGGAGTTAATGTATTGCTGTGCAGTTTTAAACATTTTAATTTCACAGGATTAAAAGAATTAACAAGACCCCAAAGCAGTGTTCAAAAGTGCCCAATAAAGAAATACTCACTTTTCCTTAAGTTCCTTTAGAGGAACTTCCAGGGGCTTGGATTTTAAACTCCCATGTCCTGGTGATTTCTCCCATTTGTTGTCTTCAATATCACCTTTTTCTTTTTCTCTGTGCTTTTCTGTAGTCTGTTCATCTCCCTTTTCAGGTTTCTTAAGAAGCTAAAGAATATTTTAATATACATGTAGTTATTATATTTATCAAGTAGGTAACAAGGCAGTGAACAATAACTGAGATGAGAGGTGGGGACAGAATTGAGAGCACTTTCTTATACCATCTTGAGTGTTTCTACTGATCTTTTTCATGTGTTTCTTATTAAACACATATAAAACTGAGTTTTATCTGTTGCTTTTGGTGAAATTGGTTCTTGTTATGTTGTCACTGTTTAGTAATAGTCTCCTGGACCCCTTGCATACAAGGAAAACAGCTTTATTGTAGGCCAGATGTAAGTAACTATTAATTCAATTGTTCCTCATTATTCCCTCTCACAGCCAATTCCATGGATTTCTGGAAACAATGGATTTAAATTGGTAAAAGTAAGATTCATTTGGATCTCACTGCCAAGCTCATCTAATATATGCTGTACAGTTTGTTCTCTAGTTATCCAGGATAAATGACTTTTTAAAAATATGGTAAATGAAATGTTCCAGTTGCCACTTTTCCACCATTGTCACCTGAAATGCCTCTAATGAAGCATTTGAGAAGAAGGAAAAGCAAAGTTGGAAACTTTTTCCCCATGACCTTTCTTAAATTAATTTATCTTAGAATGCAACTCTGCCTTGAGTAATGGGACTCTTCTATAAAACTCCAATGTCTTGTCCTCATTCAGGAAGAGTAGACAGGAGGAAAGATAAGAGAGGTTGTAAGAATACACTGAAATAAACTCATCTTACAAGCTAAACCAGCCCTGTGATATTGCTATTCCAAATCCTACTGAATTCTCAACAAATCGTTACAATTTGTAGAAAGTTAACAATATATTAATGACATAGAAAATAACAAACAACATAAATCAAGTATGCTATACAGGATCTTTAAATGAATCAGAGGTGCTGAGTTTCCTAGGAGTAATGTTTACATCTGGCAGTGTAGTGAAGGAAATGATTTTCCTTCACAATTATCTTGCATATGGAGGAAATAACTTCAGTTTTAAAGATAAATTTTATTTCTGGCTCTTCATAACAAAACTTACAAATTACTTTTTCTTTGTAAGGGAAATATTGCATACATTTATTTATCATTTTAAAAAACGTTTCACAAAAACATGAATTAATCTGAAAACGTAGTACCATTAAAGCACTGAAAACATACTGAAAAATATATTTTCATTTTCTGCATTACCTTAATCCTTATTTCTTTTTCAGCAATTTTCTTTTGTTTCTCAGCTTCTTTTCTTTTACGTCTTTCTTCCTCTCGGCGTTTCCGTTTCTCATCTTCTCTTAGCCGTTTTTTTTCTGATTCTCTTCTCCTTCTTTCTTCCCTTTTCTCCTCTCGAATTCTCTGAAATGTTGGAAAACGTTAGCATTGATTTATATTACTATTACAAAAAACTGAAGTCAATATTTAAGCTATAGTTCAAAATGCTAACATACCTGTTTTTCTAATTTTCTATTTTTAATATATTCCAAAAGTGGCGTGGTTCTTCTAGCTAAAACACAAAAAATGTGATGTAGTGTTCCATTCCTAAAATAAGCATGTTTTATATTTGTTAACATTTAAGCTTTAACAAGATAATTAATAAGACATAATTAGTAATATTTCATTTAGTCCATGGGCTATTAAAGAAACATTTGTCTATATTCCAATTTATCATATTGCTAAGGAGTTTAAAAAGCAATAAAGTAAGCCTCACAATTGCAATACTACTATAGAAGTCTTAATAAAAAGTTTTATCTTTTCCAACAAATACTTTCCCTAAAACCCATTTATTTCACCTTTGATCTGATGGATGAGATTTTTATACCTTAAACCTTTTATTTATTTTTAAATTATTGAAGTGCACATTTGTGCAAAACGTATGCTTCAAATTTCTGTAACAGTAAGGCATAGCTACTGATAGCTATTATTAACATTAATAACAATTAACTGCTGAGTACAATATAGAAAAAATGCACTTGTGTATGCTACTCTTACTTTAATGGGAAAAATAAGGAAGAACTCTTTGGCAGATTTATAACAACAATCAAATGCTGCCAAAACTGGAAATTATTTCTATATCAGTTCATTATAGTTTTATATATTAGTTAGGACAAAGTTCCACTTCAAAGATAAGAGATCACAACAGGATATCTATTAATGGTACTGATGTTAATGTCTAGATAGCAATACCGTGTTTCCCTGAAAATAAGACAGGGCTTATTTTCTTTTGACTCCCTAAATAAGTGCTTGGCCTTATTTTTGGGGAGGTCTTATTATTTTTGAGGTGAAGGAGGCGGCGAGGGTGGTCACCTCAGGCTCCTACTGTATTTTGGGGAGAGCTTATTTTGGGGGGATGGCTTATTTTATCACATTCACTCAAAAGCCTCATTGGGATTATTACCCAGGAAGGTCTTATTTTCAGGGAAACAGGGTAGCACTTAAGACTTATATACTGCTTTACAGTGCTTTACAGCCCTCTCTAAGCGATTTACAGAGTCAGCATATTTATGCCCACTCTGTACAGACAAATTGACAAAATGATTAGATTATTCTGTAGTAATTACTATAAAGAAATCTAATCACAATAAAAATAGCTACCATAAAAATAAAAGTGGTACAAGAAGTGAGGCTGGCCAGCCAAAAAATATATAACTCAGATTTGAGAAATTATGCAAATTGAAGTAAGCTCATCCTTTTCATTTAAAAATATTTCAATGCTTTGTTGTATAGCAGCAATGAAAAGTATTATTTTATAAAGCTGCCAGGTTTGTGGTCATATTATTTGATATATAGATTATAATTTGTTAAAAGTGGTATATTTATTTCTTGTCCACTCCTAGGCAAAATGAAATCATTCATTTCGTAAAATGGAGGAAGGATGTCAGATAAGCTAAATTATCATTTTAAGGGGTCATGGCAAGTAATGTTTGGGAACCTTCATATAATCTAGCTAGCTATTTCTACAAATATGAAAAGTCATAAAATGCTAAAATTAGTACTGATTATTAATTCCTTGCCTTAGCAAATGAACATACCGTATTTTTCGGAGTATAAGACGCACCTTAGTTTTTGGGGAAGAAAATAAGAAAAAAGCTGATTGGTGGATGGATCAATCTCCCAGAATACCCCGGAATCAGCTGTTCCCAGAGGTGAATTTTAGCAACAGGTTCGTTGGGTGTGAGCTCTGAGCCTTGCTTTTTTTTCAATGTCTGAAACCTCCATTTGAGAGACTTTCTTTCTGAAGCTTCGTTTGAGGCTTTTTTTCCTGAAGCTCCATTTGAAGCTTTTTTCAGCCTCTGAAACCTCTGTTTGAGAGGCTGGGCAGGGCTACATTCGGAGTATAAGACGCATCCAGATTTTCATCCCCTTTTTTCAGGAAAAAGGTGCATCTTATACTCCAAAAATACGGTATATAAAATAACCACTATCTAATGAAATGACAAATTTCATGTTGGAGTTATTTTTCTGTCTCTCTCTATCCTTTTAAATATGTCTCTGAATGGTATGTGGACATTATTGTCCAAAGCCTATTCTTATTTTTTCCCCTAACTTATTTTATTTATGGGTTGGCTTCATATTAATGTCCTTTTTATGAATTTTAACATTTATACAAAAAAGGAAGATAGCATTGAAATACTTCAACACAATTGTAAGCACCCGTGCTATGAAATAACAAAGATTACAGGAAAAAAATACTACTTAACTGGTGACATTTACTCAAATATCAAAAACAAAATTACAGTGGCTGCTGAACATTCAATTCATAAAACTTATGTGTATTTAAGTGTCTTGCTATTAGATTCTTTCAGGATTTAAATACTATTTTATATATTTCCCAGACTAGCCATAAAATATTTCTATGGATAATCCCCCAAATTCATCAATACGTTGTCTGAACTTAGTGCAATGTCCTTTAGAAAGCATGCACGAGGTATTTTTTTTAATTCAATAGAAGGAAACAAATAAAAGCTGCCATGATCATAATTTTTTATATAACTTAAGATGTTCAATAAGCAAGTTAAAACATAAACATCTAATTAGAAAAACTTTTAATTACTGAATGGAAAAAATTAGCTTAACAAACCAATGAGTTCTCTTGTTTTTGCTTCAATTTCTCCCAGAAGTGTTTCAGGGTTGGCACATATTTTTTCTTCTTCAGCACAATAACTTTCTAAAAATTTTCTATATTCTGGATCTGTGAAAAAAACATAGAAAGCAAAGTAATGCAAAAGAAGCTCATCTTAAATTACAACAAGCAAGTTTTACCACCAACAAAAAAAGTGTACCATCTTCTATGCTTCCAGATTTTGCATCTTTCTTCTTTAGTTTCTTTTTAGAAATCTTTTGGAATGGTGCAAATTCAACAACAGCAGGATATTCCAAACCTTTAAAGAATCACAGAGGAACAGAATGATAAAGGACAATTAATTTTAAAACTGAAGTTGTTTTGAGAACAAATATCAGAATCAAAATTATTCATACAGCCAAAGCTTTAAGTGTTGGAAAAGAATGTAACAAAAAACCAAACACATTTAAATAGAATTTTGCTTTCAAGAATTCAGTGGATGGTCATCAATGAGATCCATTGTGGATCCAGGTAGTCCTAAACTTACAACAATTCATTCAGTGACCATTTGAAGTTATAACAGCACTGAAAAAAGTGACTTATGACCATTTTTCACACTTATGACCATTGCAGCATCCCCATTGTCATTCATTTATATTTGGATGCTTGACAACTGATTCATATTTATGATGGTTGCAGTGTCTTAGGGTCATGTGATCCCTTTTTGCAACCTTCTGACAAAAAAGGTCAATGGGGAAGCCAGATTCAGTTGACAACCATGTCACTAATTTAACAACTGCACTTAACAAGCGTGGCAAGACAAGTCGTAAAATGGGGCAAAACTCACAACAAATTTCTCACTTAGCAACATAAATTTGGGGGTCTGTTGTGTTCCATACATTTTTATGGATCCTTTATGAGTTACCTTTATTGTCAATGAAGACATAGCCATCAAAGCGATCTCTAAAAAGAAGGATGTCATCGGGATTTCTAAAATTAATATATGCTCTTGAGTAGAGGTGGGGATAAAGACTGCAACAAGAGTGAATTTCAGTTACTTGTATGTAACTAAAAGGAAAATTATACAAATATATGTCTCAAAGAAAGCAACCATTATATCTATATATTTAATGAAAAGACAGGCCATCAGAAATGCTATGGGTAATGAATTCTTAATAATCATTAACCTCTATGCAAATGTGCTGTTATTCAACCAACCTAGTTTTCGCAGACTTCACCTTCAAGGTTTGAAAGCCACTATAACTTCATTCCTACTTTGGCTGCAAGTAAATTGAGCAAAAAAGGCCTGGGAAACAATGGAGGCAAGTTAGATCAGGTTAGGCCTTCCATTCAAAGAGAAGTGATTCTGAGCAATAGATCAAGTGATGAAAATTAAAACTTCTTTTTGATACTTGTTGAACTTGTTTCATTTTATACTAAAGTGTGATTTAACTTTTGTTTATTAATAGATTGCAACTGCTTAAATTTGTACAGCATATTAAATCATAACTTATGCTCTAAAGCCACAATACTGTATGCCAAAATAATGAAATCATACTATGGCCCACTGCAGTATATCACCCTAGTCTGTGAATCAGGGGTGAAATGAGACCAGCTTGACTATCTGAATCAGTTCACCAAATCGGTAAAAATCACAAAAGATATAAGTGAGAACTATATCTCACAGAACTTTGATCTGATGGCTAAAGAAACAGCATAGAAATTAAGGGTTCTAGTGCCACCTTAGCCATGAAAGCCAGCTAGATGACTTGGGCTAGTCACTCTCTCTCAGCCCAACTCACCTCACAGGGTTCTTGTTGTGGGGAAAATAAGTGGAAAAAATGTGTAGGATATGTTTGTCATCTTGAGTTATGTGCAAAAAATAATAAAAGTGAATTAATTAATTAATTAATCTCTCAGAAGAGCCACTCAATCTGACTAGAATGGTCAAATGTTGTCCAGTCTTAAACTATTTTTAGTTAGAAAAAGTAAATTTTAATATCTCAAATATGCAGGAGAGAATATGTTGTGGCCCGCCAGCAGCCTGTGCAGCTGGTAACTGATTCAGGCAACGAGGAGGCTGGTGTGGTGATTCGCCAGTGGTCTGTGCAGCTGGCACCAGAGTCGGATAGTGAGGAGACTGGAGAAGACTCGGTGCCAGAGGCAGGGATTTAGCCAGGGCCTTTGGAACCTCTGGAGGCTGTCGTGAGTGCAGAGGAAGAGGAAGAAGAAGAGGAGGAGGAGCCTGTTCTCAATGCGTGCACAGAGCTGCCAAAAGGCAGGAGTGGCTCCTAAGGAGAAGGACTACTCGGGAGTAAGGCTTGGGGAGAATTGGCCACTCCCATAGCCTATTTAAATGAGGAAAAGGACTGACCAATTTTCAGGAAACAACTTTGTTCATTTCACGTCTTGTCTGCAAAAGTCCTGTTCGGCTGTTGTTGGAAAGTCATCAAGATTCCTGCAAATTGCTTCTGGGCATTTTGCCAACAGCAGTAAGATTGTATGTGGTGTTATCAGAAAGACCCTTGTGGTCATTTTTGCTTGGACTATTGCCGGCTATTAAGAAGGTGAACTAACAGCTGTTGCACCGAGAAGACTGATTTATAATTTCACGGACTTTAGAACGACTACTAAGACAGATAATTAGTAGTCTGTTATTATTAAAACAAGGTTTGTTCGGACGTTGTTTGTGCTGTGTTCCTTGGTCCGGCAGCTGGGTCAGAACAGAATACTCCTAACACATCCAAACCCTACATTATTCCTGCTCCCTGCTGTGAATCTCCCACTAGTGTTCTAGTGCCATAATTACAGCAGCACATTCTGTACAGAATGAATAGCATTAAATATGCCATTAATGAACAGTAGAATACTTTTATGCATCCTTTGTATTAGAAACATTTTATATTAAAATGCATCCTATGTTAATAGCAAAAGACAAACATGAAATAAACAATTATCTTGGTTTATACAAATACTCACCTGGGATCAGAGGAACAAAATTCAAAATAATCATGAGCTGGAAGTGGATGGAGTTGTTCTTCTAGCTGCTCCTTAGTAAAGTTAGGAGGAAGCCGGCGAATAACTACCTGCAAAACAATACAGGTAAAACCGGGCATGCAACAGTTTTTCTCATGCCAGTGCCTGCAGTACACTCAAAACAAGCTTACTGTTGCTGATCTGGATTTTAAAAAAATACACTTCCCATTAGAAATATTCCTATTTTATATAATATTCTTGAGAAGCACAATGCTGTCCACATGCCATTCAGCTACAATCTTGGGCCCTGGGATGGTCTCTCAGCCTCCCTCATTCCTGACAGTTATGTCTTGAAATGGGTGGGGCTGTATTAATTCCACCTGTTTTCCCATCTTAGCATTCTGATGGTACATGATGTAAAGAACAAGGATGATGATCATGCTGAGATGGCTGCACTGATTGCTTCTGTCCTCATGAGGATTTGAAAGAAGGGTCCTATTTGCTCCAGGCGGACAAAGCAGACCATGAAGGGTCCTTGGTCCTCACTGAGCTTGCTTGTTTTCTTGCAGATGTTTCATTACCCAAACTAGATAACACTATCAGTGCTAAATGTCTATGGAGATTCGCAGGCATCCAGGTCGTCCCAAAGGTCCTTTTTTCAAGAAGCAACTGGACTTTCTGGTTTTTCTCTGAAGACCTTTTGCTTCTCATTCAAGAAGCTTCTTCATCTCTCCAGCTTGAGCTCTCTAAAGAAGCCTCTTGGATGAGAAGTCTTCAAAGGAAAAACCAGAAAGTCCAGTTGCCTCTTCCCTGCTAGTACTGATGATGTCACCTAGTTTGGGTAGTGAAAGGTCTGCAAGAAAACAAGTAAGCTCAGAGAGCACCAAGGGCCCCCTCACGTCAACCCTAAGCTACAAATATTCTCCTTTACAAAGCAGACCGTGTTTCCTGGCCAGGAGGGAGCTGGATGGACCCAGGCTAGAGAACCGGAGCCCAACTGCCCCTTTCAGCATCGCTCCGTCCCCTCCGAAATGTCCCGGTCTCGGTCTTGTGCTACCCCCCCCGCCCCGCCCCCTGCCCTGGCGCAGGGCGCGGCAGAGGCGGGGCCGACTGCAGAGCTCGGCACCGCCCGCTCGCCTGCTAAGCCCGCCTCGCGTCACGCGCCGGCGGCTGAGTGGCAGCCCCGGCGAGCAATAGCTTGCCCCGAGTCGACGCCTCTTGCTGCGCGGCGGCGGGGCGGGACTTCCGCC
>JANHFT010008443.1:286829-297040 GCA_032467955.1 Pseudoxenodon macrops
TCCCACTCCCCCCCCGCCGCCGCCGCTCCTTCCTCGAGCTCGCTGTCCTTGGTGCTGGAGGGCAGCCCCTCCCTTCGCCCGCCGGCCTCTTACTTTACTCAGCGCCGCTCTTTTCTCTTCCCGTTGTTGCTTGCCCGGCGGTATCCCCAGGTTGGAAGGCGGGGGCGGCGGGGGCGGCGGCCCCGGGGAGGAGGACGGCGTCTCTGACACTCGACGCGGGGATTCTCGCTGAAGCGGAGCCTCCATGACTCCGGCTCTATTGGCCGAGCCTTGCGACCCTTCGCTACTCCGCCGCTTTAAAGCTTCAGCCGGGTTTCCCTTCGCTCCTCTTTCAACCGCCAACCTTTGCCGGGAAACATCGCGAGAGCAGCCCCCGTGCCCAAGAGGGTCTCGCGAGAGCTAGGGGATCAGGCAAGGGGTTGGGGTTGCTAAGGGATGGGCCGCAGCGTCCAAGCTCTCGGTCCGAAAAGCGGTGTCTCGGGCGTGCTGGACCGGTCCTCTTTCATGGCTGCGAAATTGGCCCAATTTGTTCTAAGCGCCCGATAACACAACAGGTGTTCATAACGTATGGGCACGATTAAGATTTCTAGGTATAGCCTCTTCTCAGTTTGTAGTAGTACCCCGGATTAGAAAAACATTTTGGTTTTCTTCCACCCCCCATTCTCCGGATGAGAGAATGGATGAGTCTAGGAGAGAATCACAAAATAATGTAGTGCAAAACCCACCTGTTCCATCCCATTTTTTTCTTGCAACAGCCTATCTGCAGGTCTTGCTTTCCCCACCTTGCTTTTATGAAGAATGGTATTAAACATAATCGACAGCAGGAAAAGAGTTAAACTAACCTCTTTGACTATGACTATAGGACAGCTGAAATTAAATTTCAGAACTATGATGCAATTCTTGGGTTGCCATAACTCAAGAGCATTTGGATATGGCTTAACAGTATTTATATTACAGCTTTCCATGGAATCTTTACTTTCCTTAACTGGCCCTGAAACAACAGAAATGCTTCTATATGTACCGCCCACCGGGATTCGTTTTTGCAAGTCTTGCTAGGAACCTTACTGTGTAACTGCAGGAGTAACCAAGAACACCCCTTCCTCTTCTATCCCTTCTCTGAAATTTTTAACCACCTGTATTTGACTTCTGAGTTTTTCTATGGTTCTGCCAAACTGTTTTGTTTACTGTTACTCAGTACTTATAACCCTACTCCATCTTTGAACTTTAGTAATTGCTTAGATTGTTGCAAAAATATATGCATTATGTAGTCACTAATCTCTCCAGGGTAAAGGGGATAATCAAGAAACCATAAACATTGAAGAAAGTGACAAATATTAGACGGACAACACATTTACTATCACAGTAAAAACGATTTGCCTACAATTCAGTGAAAAAATGAATTCAGTTGATATTTTTTTAACAATTATCAAAGAAATCAAACAAAAAAATTAATTCTGAACCAAAAGAATAAAATATAATATCAAAACTGTACTTTTTTCAGGATATTCTGACACATAATTAAGATGGAAAAAGGCAAAGCAGCAGTTTATCAGTTCATGGGTACAGAAACATATATATTGTAATCCAATTTGATTTTTTGCTTGTACATTCACTGTCTAAATAGCAGTCCCACGATGCAGTGAAAGTTAAAAAAACATTATTTTGAATAAAATTGATATAAACAAAATACACCACCTTGGACAGTTCTCTGATGGCCACATGGTATACATAGTTATATAAAACAACAAATTCAGAAAGGGATGAATGACAAATTACTTAATGATTCTGCAGTGATGAATGTGCACCAATATTTTAAGGTCATGTACTATGGTCTGACATGGATGTTTCTAACATCATGTCACTTTCATTCATTTCAATTTCAAAAGTTTCATCTAATGGAGGAGGGTCTTCTGTGGTTTTTCGTTGATGAGGTGTTTCCAGTGCCATATTGCTTTCTTCTGTAGTTTGCCTTTCTATATCAAATTCCAATGAACCCCATGCAGGGGAGATGATGTTCTTCAATGTCTTCATAGTATGCACATCAAAATCATAGCATCTGAGTTTATCCTTAATTGCAGTCCCTAAAAGAAATTGCTTAGGTTAATTTTTCATATAATTAAGATTTTTTTTTTCATTGTCTGATTATTCTTTTTGTTCTATGTTGTGGGGTTTGAGAAGACTGTTCTCTGTGTTATAAACTATCTGATAAACTAATCTACTGATAATCTTCGGTAGTGAAGGAACCTTATTTCAACTTGGTTCATATTAAAATATGTTTTTCCAAGTATAATGTTTGCTAAAACATTAAACAAGAAGGTAAAAGATAACACTAATAGACAACAAGAAAGGAAAAATAAAAGAGAAAGAAAGAAGAAAGAAAAAAGTGCAAGAAAAGGAGAAACGTTAAAGAAAAATAGAAAAAAGTATCAAGACGTGGCTTATGATATTCTTCACAGCAATTATAAATACAGTATATGTTAAAATATATTTTCTCTTCATATGATGATGATGGTGATGCCACCTGGTCAATCATTCATTATGCCAAATAACTACATATCATAAATGCTTGTTTGAGGTAACCGCCACAGCCAGTGTGGGAAGATATGAAAAAATATGAGGAACAGTACTAAAATAACAACTTACCAATGTAGGCTTCGGAATCTCCAATATACATTTCTATGCAATGTCCAAGCATAGTAACTGAAAATGTATCATCCCTCCTAAGACCAAGGGCCTGTTTTAAAAGGACAAACAAACAAATAACTTTTCAACTATCTTTAACAGATTAAAATTCTCTAAATGATTGCCCTTTCTAGTCCAAATAGTATCAATAACATACAAGGAAGAGGTATCCGCATGTTAGGAAGAATTTGACACATGATTTGCCACAGACCAGGGTCGTTTAGAAATATCCTACAGTGAGAATTCATTCCTCCCATCAAACAACTCAAATGAACTAAGCATGTTGAATAAAAATGGAATGTTAATATAATGTCGATGGGGCTCGAAGGGAAACATGAAGGAGAGTGGGGACAATCCTGAACATTTTGATATTCTAGGTTCTGAAGTTGTGATTCTTTACTGCACATTTTTGCTTGAACAAATAAATGTATAGGAAATAAAATATACACATACTGTATGAAAATAATCAATTGCACTTTCAAAGTTTCCCATCAGACTATGTATGTATCCAATTGCAGAATATGTGGAAGCATTTTGAGGGATCAAGACCAGAGCTTGACGATGGTATTCAAGAGCTTCTTCATATTTCCTTTTCAAATAAAGATAAATAATTCATTTGACAAATTATTACAATGCATAATTAGCAAGATCCTGTAGTATTTCTGTCTTAGACATATATGTATATTCTGCATTCCTCCAGGAACTCAAGGCAGAATACACAGCATTCCATCTTCTACATTTATTTCCACCCTTATTAAAAAGCTGGGCTGTATGGGATGTGAGTTTTTATGGGTGAGGATACAGAAATATTACTCAGAGTCACTTGATAGTGAGATAGATAGCATATAAATTTGAAAGATAGTGGATATGCAATCATAAGTGTGCACACCCTTTTATAGGTAAGGATGTCGCTATATTCAGAATGAACCAATCACATTCAAAGTGATGTTAAATAGTAGTTAGTAGATTCTTGCTATCAATTAAAGTGCCTGATCAAGTCCCTATAAAGTTCAGCTGTTCTAGTACGATTTTTCTGACATTTATTCAGTTGCCTCTCACAGGAAAAGTCGTGGTCTGCAAAGAGCTTGGAAAGCATCAAAGGGATCTCATTGTTGTAAGGTATCAGTCAGGGGAAGGGTACAAAACAATTTCCAAGGCATTGGATAAACTATGAAACACAGTGAAGACAGTCACCAAGTGGAGAAAATATGGCACAAGACATTATCAAGTACTGGATGTCCATCCAAAATTGATGAAAAAAACCAAGAAAAAGAAGTACAAGAAGTTATTAAGAGGCCTACAGCAACATTATCAAGAAGTTGTAGGAATTTCTGGCAAATACTGGTTGTGTACTATATGTGACAACCGTCATGCTGGTGAAGTAGAGTGGCAAGATGGAAGCCATTTCTTGCAAAGAAAAACATCCAAGCCCTGCTACAGCTTGCAAAAATCTATATCAGGTCTGACAAAAGCATGTGAGAAAATGTGTTATGGTCTGAATGTTTGGGCAATAATTCCAAAAGGCATGTTTTGGAAACAAACAACACTGATTATCACCAAAGGTATGCCATACCCACAGTGAAGCATGGTAGTGGCAACATTGTGTTTTGGGGCTGCTTTTCTTCAGCTGGAACTGGGGCTTTAATCAAGGTCGAGGGAATTATAAATAATTCTAAATATCAGTCAATTTTGGAACAAACTTTCAGTTCTCTGCTAAAATGCTGAAGATGAAGAGGAATTTCACCTTTCAACATGACAATGGCTCAAAATATACCTCCAAATCAACAAAAAAATTGGCTCTACCAGAAGATAAAAATTTTGGAATGGCCTAGCCAGAGCCCAGACCTGAATCAAATTGAAAATCTGTTGGGTGACCTGAAAAAGGGCTGTGCACAGGAGATGCCCTTACAATCAGACAGATTTTGCAGGCAAAGATTTCCAAGACAAGATGTGCTATACTGATAGGCTCCTATCCCAAAAGACTGAATGCTGTTATAAAATCAAAATGTACTTCAACAAAGTATTAGTTCAAGAGTAGGCACACTTATGCAACCATGTTGTTGTTATTCCCCCTAAAAAATGTTTTTCATTTGTATTGTACAGCTTATATGTTATATTAAAGGTGGAAAAAATTCTGAAGTGATATATCTTGGTCTGATTGTTTTGCATCTCAAAAACTGGCATTTTAACAGGGGTATAGACTTTTTATATCCATGGTAGGTAGGTAGAGCGATTTCCCTAGTCAAATCCAACAGAAAACAAACAACTAAAATAATAAAAAATAAACAAACAACACTTCACCATTATACCACACCAGCTATTATAATACAAGTGTCAGTGTTCCAAATATCATCCCTGATCAAATCAGACTCCAAGGCCTGACAACAAGCCTACTTTGCCTTCACCTTCTGGGATTTTCCCCCCAGTCTACCTATACAGTGCTAAGATTTTCATAAGTTATAGAACTGGGATTAACATAAACTTAATAATTACTATTTAAAAAGTTTCTCCCCTTCAATCTTCACATGCACATACTTACTTCAGCTTTCTGCACACATGGCCCAAGTTATTTAGTAAAGGTTCCCATTTATCTACAGTCACCTGTAGCAAAAGAACATCATATATAAAGAAATATCATTCTGAGGAAAGCCCCCACTTAAATAACCTAGCTTATGTTATTATGTCAGAGAGTGTGCATGTGCATATAAGGAAATCTTCAAAAGGATTAGATTTAATGCCATGAAACCCTTTTAAAATGCCAAACTATAGAACATATTATAAACGAATAAAGAATTCATTATAAATTCTTTCTCAGTAATGTATAACAGGAGTCAGAATATTTGGAGTTTCTTGATGGATATTTTCTCACTGAATAGCAATCAACCCCCTACATTGTAAGTTCTGGTTAGATTTATTGAGAGGTTTACTATGCAGCATTAGGCAGCTCTTTTGAGCATATTGTTATCTGGAGAAAGACAATATTAGCTAACAAAAATTTAAACAGCGAATTAATAAAAGTTATAATGACCATGAATGTGCCCATTTGTACAAATATTCTGATCTGCAGTTATGTCAGCCCTGCATTGCAATATGGATGAGGAAAACTGCTGTAGGAATTCGCTTGTTGCTTTTGGTGAAGGTAATGTTGCTGATACTCAATTGTATATCACCACTCTTTGGCTATCCAGACATACTGTGGAGATTCTAAGCTATGTGTCTTGATGCCATGAGGACTAGATAAATCATAACAAGTTCAGATTAATTCTGATAATGGAGTAGATAATTGTAGGTAATAATCAATCTGTCTTGATACAATTCCCTAGTTCGGCTGTGGACCGGGTTCCATCCCCTTTAAAGAAGCAGATCACTAATTTGGGGGTCTTCCAGTATGTATAGTTGTTGCTCAAGTAGCAGATTGAGGGAGTGACCAGGGCATTTGCCCAGCTTTGATGGGTATGCAAATTGTAGAGATTTTTGATGTAGAAAACCCATCTGAAAGTGATTCATGCCATTTTTACCTCATGCAACATACTCTACCCTTGAAAATTAATTGGAAGCTGCAGTTTATATTAAAGTCAGAGAGTTGGCTACTAATAGGAAAAGGTAGGTTTGGTAACATTATACTGTTCTTTGGTAGTTTCATTGGCTACTTATAGACTTTCAGGTTTAATTCAAGGTGCTGGTTATCACCTGTGAAGCCTTATATGAATTGACACAATACTTATAAGACGATGTATATGCATTCTGAAGTCTTCATCAGCTGAAGACTGGGGGCCAAGAGATCTTTTACACTTATATTTTAAAACAGCACTAGCTTGTAGCAAACATATTAGTAAGAAAAATATATATAATTAAATACCTCGCTTCCAATAGCTTTGATCTTTTCTAGTGCATCAAGAAACCACTTTTCTGAAGTTTTCCAGCTGAAAAAAAATAAAAGCACTTCATATGAGATGTTTAAGTCTTTTCAATTAAAAATAAAATAAATGAAAGGATGTTTTATTTTGTGCATAGAATATATGATGTCTCAATTATTTATATTTCATCAGAAATAATTACGTACTAATCCATTCTATCATTTTTCATATTCCAAGGCGCCGTTGAAAATGTAATAATCACAGACTTAATTAGGCTATTCTTTTATTATGAGTGTGAAAGGAGACCAAGATGCTGAAGTCAATGTAAGATCTCTCCAGCCACATTTGAATAAAAAATACACGTGGGTACTGCTTTAACGGATAAATTAATACATAATTTATAAATATGGATAGGACAAAGTAAACCAAACTTTTTCAATATGGTTACTCATCCAAAATCCTAATAGACTTTCTTATTCCTTTATGTCTCTTATTGCCTTGAGAACTTATGAAAAGATTATGGCTGATGAAGACCAGTTTCTATTTCTTAAAAGAACAAGTGTGTATAAAGCGCTGATACATTAAACATGATGATGTCTTAAGCATAAAATCTGTCCACTGCGATATCTTCAATACATATGAAATAAATACCTTTGATTTTCTTTCTTTTGTTTTTAATTATGTTAATTATGTTAAACACTTTGGAGGAAAAAATGAATTAAGAATGCAACACTAAAAGTATCTTTTTAAAGAAACTGACACATTTACATGCTTTTCTAAAGTCAGCAATTTGTGAAATTATAGAGGGGAGGGGTTAGTACTAGAATATATTGACTACTTAAAGGTGAGAGAAGTAATTATCAGGTTTTTAAAATAATATTTATAGTCATGGAAAGAAAAAAGGTTGTTGCTCTCTGTCAGCACATATTTTGTTCGTTATATTAAGTTTAGTAATTATAATAGCAGCAATAAATGCTACTTTTGTAATTTAATTTAATGTATAGGTAGAATAATATGCAGTACACAGCAGTAGGCTTTCATGCGTACAAACTGTCAGAAAAATACTTACTCCCCATTTTGAAATGCTACCACCCCAACTTCATGCATAACAAAAGGATCCTCAGGTGCAATACTTAAAGCTTGGCTGAAGAAGCGTTCAGCTAATTTTGAATTGTTGGTCAATCCATATTCTAGTCCAATGTACAACATTGGCAAATGGCAACTGCAAAAACAAAGATATTTAAGCTAAAAGGGAGAAAAATGCATTTACTTTTCAGCTACAACACAAAACTATCCAAAAACTAAATGTTCTTGTTTTTATGAAAGCATAAATCTTACAAGCAGAATATAGAGCCATATTATAAAGTATATCCCCTTTCAAAACATATTCCACTCACCAGTTCATGAAATAGTTACAAAATTCAGTTATACAAGGCTAACATATACCCTAGTTTAAATGCTAACCTGTTTTAATTCAATTTTTCATTAAATATGAATGTTCCCTCAAATTGCATTGATATTACAAATGAAGGCAAATATATGGGTAATGCAGTAGAATGCAGCTTCCAGGATCTGCATGTGTACATTGCACTTGCATCGCATACCACCCAGGGGCTACAAGGACAAATCATGCATTGCATAGATTACTTGGAGGTGGGAGATTCTTCTAATATAATCTACCGGACTCCGTGCATGGATTGTTCCTGTGACTATGTAGGATAGATGGGGAGGAAGCTAACCACCAGATTATAAGAACACAAGCAAGCAGTTAGATGAGGAGGCCCAAACTCATTTGTAGCCTCACATTGCAATGAACAAGGAAAAACATTCAATTTCACAGCTACTAAAATTGTTGGCTGTGCAGTTACAAAGATAGCCAGGGAAATGATTGAAGCCTGGGAAACGGCCCACTTGTCAATCAACAGGAGTGCTGATTTACCACCAGCTTATCAGGTACTAGGAGCAAAGGCCTTGGCAGCTCAAGGAAACAACAGTCAATCGTCGGCCATCAACCAATAGAAAAGTGCCACATACATATGACTCAGAATAGTCCAACACACATATTCCAATACAGAGAAGCTCCCTGAGGACGGGCGCCAGATGAGTCCGAAAGCTCAGAAGAGTAAACTTCTGGTCCTGGTGACCAACCCAGATTGGAACTTGCATTCATATTCCCTGGGAATTGGAATTCTGACATACCCCTTCATCAACTGGGCAGCTGTGAAATACGCAGCCATGGCCTGATCGTGCTCACTCTCAACTGCAAATGAGTGTCCATATGCTATCCATGCTGGCCCATATGTTCTCTCTAGTGTAGTGGCTTTGCTGAAACAGAAAAAAAAATTTCCCCAAAAACAACAGCTTATTAAACTTGCAATTTTATAAATATTTAATAAATAATTCTTAATAGAAATGCTATACTTCAAAACATAGATTCTAAGAACGACAAACATTCTTAGCTTGAAATTCTCAGGAAGTAAACCTTACCTGAGATATCTTCTGGCATGTTCATTTTTATGGCCAACCATGAGATAATAGCATCCTACAGCAAACCAAGAGACCTAAAACCAAAAATTAAATTAAACATAGAGTAGATTACAGTAAAATAAATTAGAAAAGGTAACACTTCATGAATCTAATACTGTAGTATATAAATGCAGATTCTGCATGTTTAAAAGGCTTATATGCAAATGTCTTAATCTTTTAATGTTGTATTGATTTTATTCTAACTTATTTGAACTAAGATGTCTAAAATTGTTGAGTCAGGTATAAATTATTATTACTGTGTTTTTAATTGTTTTGATAGCGTTTCTCTGACAAATACATATGTAGTTGCCAGTGGGTTTTTTTCTGTATACTTTCTTGAAAATTTGCTCCTGTTTCAGACAATTCCTTGTTTTTGCAGTGCTGAATCCACAGCACTTTGTTGCTGAGAAAATATTTTTTTAGTTGGCAAGCAGAAAGCAGGATGGATTCTGATAACATTGTAAGTATTGTATTTAAGATAGCATGATGGTAAGTAACATAATCCCTTTCATTCTGATGCATTCTAGATTAAACATGGTAATATTGGTAACTTTAGTTTAAATAAGAATATCCTACCAGAATCCTAGCTATGCTAGCATTCCATTCTGTGTTGCCTCAGATTTTTTCTGAGGCCTCGGAAATATAATTGCTTTTTTCCATGCTTGAATAAAAAAAAATTGAGACAATTTTCACTTTTCTTTTTCTGATCTTCTCAGCACTGCTTTATTATATTATGTGCATTTTTATTAACTATCTCCTCTAGGAAAAAAATCTGCATCATCTGATTAACTAATGAAAATCTGTCATCACCTCAAAGTCCTGCAACCACAAACTTTCATACAACAATGGAATGGAGCAAATTCCTGCTCCAAAGCCTAGAATAAGTATCAGAGACAAATGTTTAATTCCCCAGTATTGGAAAGCCCCCTCTACCTGACTAGAGAATCTAATGCCAAGGTCTACATTTCCTCAGAAATTATTTACATGGCAAGGGTTCAAAGCCTGTGTGCCTTCCCACTTTACAAAGAATATTATTCCAATATACCAGGGGTGAAATGCTCCTGGTTCAGTCCGGTTCGATAGAACCGTTACTGGACATGTGGCCTGGTTCGCCGTACCGGTAAGCTGGCTGGCTGGCCACGCCCC
>JANHFT010008443.1:297140-321446 GCA_032467955.1 Pseudoxenodon macrops
CCTGCTCCAGCAGGACATTGCTAAAGTGAGTTTCTGTCTTTTGATCCCCCAGTCACATGACCACACTAAGCCACGCCGACAAGCCACGCCCACAGAGCCGGTAGGAAAAAATTTACATTTCACCCCTGCAATATACACTTCCACAATTATAATGCAGATGACCCTCATCATGGCAGATTAATCAAATTCAAATATTTAGATTTATTGCAATCTTCTCATATAAATTGTGTCTGAACTGTAATGTTTATATTGGACACTTTTGAGTGTTTGTGTACAAATCAGCTTTAAAATCCTCACTTAGACATATCAAATCATGTATTTTACTATGTACATACTAATGATAGTCTTTTAAGTTATAAGTTATTTTAAAAATAAGTTATATTAAAAAATAAGAAATATATAACTTACAGGATTATTTGGATACAAATCCACCAGTTTATGAGAGAGATAGAAAAGTTCTAGAAAAATAGAATGAATATGTTCAGCACCATTTACATCAAACACAATAATTATATAAGTATGTAAATTGAAAAGAAACCAGACTAAAATATTTTAATACAAATGAATCAATGTTAAAATGTCTTTTGTGATTTGCACTGAAATCTACATGCTTACCTAGAAAATGGTGAATTAAATACTGTAAAATTACATGCAATATTGACTCATTTTAGTTACACATTATAATTATAAAACACAAAATCATTTTTTTCTTGTAAAAGGAATGTTTAAAAAAAAGTTTGTAATGTAAGCCCAAAAGCATGATGCAATGATTTATTCATGTTTGAAAAAAAAGAATTAAATCTTACAAGCAAACTCTTGGGTTAATATTCTTTATTAAATATGGAAATAAATTAAATCACAAATCGAAAGGAAACAGAGCCTCTGTCAGCCCATTGGCTGAAGTACAATGAAGGGATGGATAATGAAGCATGCCTGCCCATCCAGGCCCCACTCACCTTGCTCCTCAGTAGAAAAAGTGGCAAGAGTGGGATTGACTTACCAGAGAAATGTGTAAATCTCCTGCTGGCTTCCCATTGATTTTGCTTGTGGGAAGCCAGAAGAGAAGGCTGCAAATTGTGATCATGTGACTGCGAAGCGCTACATCTTTAAGTGCAAACCAGTTGCCAAGCATCTGAATTGCAATCACATGACCACAGAGATGCCGTAACCGCTGCAATATCAAGGACCAGCATAAGTTCCCCTTATTTGGTATCATCTTTGGTTGCTGAACTAGTAGTCATCAGCTGAGCACTACCTGTAGGCTGTTGTCCTGGTGATGCAAATTTAACTTCATTATATCTTTAAGGGTTGGCTGAGCCACATAAAAAAATTTGGGGTTCAGCAACTAAAACTCTTGAAAAGTGTCATACAGTCCCTGTCTTTCTCCAAAAGTCCTTGCATTTGTAGGAATTGGGTGCTGTCTTGGTGTAGTTGCTAGTTTGTAGCTATAATTGCTCCTAAGATTCCAAATCTAGCTCCGGGCATGGGTCAAGCCAAGGTGCTTATAGTCTGGCAGCTATCAGGATCCAAAACTAAGAATGACAGGTGATGATTTTTCAAAGCTGAATTATTTATTGTTTCTCTATCTATAGACAAGAATGTTGCCAGGCTAAGCCTGGCAGGCTTCCACTATCTGCATCTACCATATACTCTGATAACAATTAGGGAGGTCTCTTTCTTTCACACGAAATATCTGGACTGAGTTG
The DNA here is from genome assembly GCA_032467955.1 of Pseudoxenodon macrops. Lineage (NCBI taxonomy): Eukaryota > Metazoa > Chordata > Lepidosauria > Squamata > Pseudoxenodontidae > Pseudoxenodon > Pseudoxenodon macrops. The sequence goes on from JANHFT010008443.1 coordinate 298,847, forward strand.
TCTCTTATTCCTCTGCAGTGCAGCCCCTTCCTCCTGTTACATTCAATTACATCACCTTCCCCTCTGAAAACCCCTTCCTTCCCCCCCTCCATTTTATTCTCAGCAACAAATTATTTGTATCTTTAGATACAAAGTGCCTGTTCATGAGTCACAATAAAAGAGCAACATCAGGAAAATAAAAGTAAAGGAAATGCTTGGAAACTTTGAAAAGTAATCTGCTCATTTTCAACATCCATAAAACAATTTCTCACCATTTGCTTTATTCAGCTCCACAAGTGTCCCAATATGTACAGGTAAACAACTGGCATGGAACGGATCCTTTTCCATTACTCTACAAAAAAGCCCAAATAAGATCTTATACTTTTTAGAAAGTCACTTCAAGTATAACCAAAATATTATTATTGATCTTCAGAATGGAAATCTTAAAGGCCTGCAGTTTCTTAAAACACGCAAACCCAAATAATCAGTTTCATTCAAATTCCTTTAATTCCTTTAATTCCTTAGTCAGGAATAGAGATTCTATAGTTATGAAACCTTGGAAAGCCATGTCGGCATTTATCTAAAGAAAAATAGCTGCGACTGGTATGCTCATTTACAGCAGTATAAATGAGAAATGGAAGCGCTTTACCCTTAAAACACCCACTGTTCTTCAACTGGGATTCCAGTTTAGGGATACATTGCTAAAACGGTTGTACTTAAACTGGAGGTAAGTTCATGTAGAGGCTATAGAGAATGGCCATGAAGGACAAGAGGAAGAGTTAGTACCAAGGCAATTGCCATGAGAGCAGGGCTTGGGTGCGTTCCAAATAAACTAATTTCATTAAACTTCGGGAAAAGACCCCTCCTTAGTTGACATGGAAAAAAGTGAGGGAGGGGAAAATACAAAATTCTGTTAGTATAGCCGTTACAATAAAGTAATCTTGGCCTATATGACATTGGTTTCTTAATCTGGTCTACCTTATAAGACTGAGGTTTCAACATATCTTGATAAAGGAGCAATGAGTTAATTGCTTGTTTGTGAGTTGAGGCTCCAGTTTGGGACTGCCGCTGCCAAGATTCTTACACAGAGTCTGCTTTTCTTGGTTAGCATAATGGCAGTATTTAAGACTGAAAAAAAGATTAAGTGGGTCAAACAGCTTAAGAACAACTGTCCCAAAAGAATAAAAAGTATGAAAAGATGGATTACAAAAATGATTTTGTGCCCCTCTAGAACTATTTCATCAATATTGTTGCTTAGAAGAAAAGACAATATTCCTTTTCTAGTTCCAGAATGCCACAGGCCAAGTTTCTGATACTTGAATAATGTTGATAGCCTATCTTCATAGTATTTTCCCTCAGGACCTTCTGACATCCCCCAAAGGGGCCTTATCCTCATAGAGCTCTCCATGGGTGACATTCCTTTCCAAGACCAGAAGCTAAGGAAAGGGCATCTCTACTTATTCTAATTCTTTGCATGACTGTACTGTACTGCATTATAAATCTTTAACTGAATCCAATGTAGCAAGGAATGAAAGCACATAATTAATTGCTTTATGTTTATAAACTAAAACAGATAAGCTTTCAACCATTTTAATAAACAGGATAAGCAATTATTTCACAAGGATGCTAACATATGTAAGAATGATCACAAGTAAATTCTACAAATGCAAATACTTACACAGAAGTAAGTTTGTAGCACATTTTAAAATCACAGTTATAATAATGCCTTTCTGCTAGAGACACTACTACATCGAGATTATCTTGAAGACCATCTACAGATTCAGGAATCAGTGTTTCACTAGGTTTATTGTACTGAAAGGCATAAGAAATTTCAGTTGAGAAACAATTAGCACCTCAGAAAAATAGTAAAATGTATCAGAGAAAACGGATCCTTTTCATATTATCACCTTAGTTCAAAAAGCCTGTTTCCTCTAGAAATATTTGCTTAGTAAGATAAAATACATTTGCAAAAACCAACGGATGTTTACTGAGATGTACTTGCTCATCACATCTTATCCTTTCAACAATTCAACAATTCAACAATTCAATGTATCATTTAGTATCTCCCTCAAATGGCACTGTCACAGGTAATGCTCGATGTCCTTACTGAAGCCCATCCTGTATCAACCATATTATTTGCTAAAAACTGAGATTTTTGTTTTTCTAAGCCCCTGTGCTCTACACAGTTCTAGAAAAAAACACCCTATTAGAGGAAATGAAATCTGCCTTTGAACTCCCAACTTTGTTTACTTTTTTGCACTTCCACCCATATTGGCCTCTTCCTAAATAAACCTTTGCTATGGCCAGGGGAATACTTTTCCTAACCTTTTCTTTGAATTTAATCTGATGCTAAGAATGTCCCTTTTAATAGAGGAAGAAAGGAAAGCCGTATTTATTCCAAGTTTCAGGTCCTTCAGAAACCTCAATGCTACAGTTGGGGGTGGTGGTGGAAGGTGGCACTGATGGTCTGTGATCAGGGATGCCAATCTGGGATGCGAGTACCTATGTGTGAAATGGAGCCACAAGGATACACTAGAGATCTACAGGTGTATCAACAGCCCAGCAGGATGCCTCTGGGAGACCTTCATGTTTCTGGGAGACCTTCATGCCCATGTCTTGTTTGCCTCTTGGTGAGGCCTCTATCAGGTTGTCTCAAGTAATGTTATTTACGTGCCTCATTTTTTCAGAGATATTACGTGATCTTCATGTGAAAGGATTTTGATCACCTTTTTCCATATTCTGATTATACGAATCCATGATAATGACAGCCACCTCTGTAAGTTGCACAGGGTCCTTTAGCTGTCTGCCCCAGATATCTACTGGATCTGGATAGTTTCCAGAGGGCTCCTGAGGAGTTCCCTAGTGCTCTAGCACAACAGTCCCCCAACCCCCGGGCCACAGTGTATTCATAACCGGGCTGTGCAAATGGCAGGCAAGTGCGTGCACGCACAAGCCTCCCTTGTGTGAACAGTGGCCACTTGTGCTTACACAAAGTTCCCCTTGCATGAGTGGTGGATGCTTGTGCTCATGTGCAAAAATCCATTCTTGCAAGAGGCAGCCACACACGCACACCACTCACACAAATGGAGCTGCATGTACCTGCCTGCCACTCACAAATAACTATCTCTTCTCCCACCCCATTGGGCCAGCAAGCCAGAAAGGTTGGGGACCGCTGCTCTAGCAGTCTGTTCAAAACTTGCTAACCACTGGCAATAGATGAGCCAAGCCCTGGATAACATTGGTTTTATTTTTGAGGAGTTATAATTTTGAATCAGTATTATTTCCTTTTTACGCTTACTACATATTTTTTGAATTGTGTTTCTTCTTCTTTTTTGTTAACCACTAAGAGTCTCTGATGGCTAGATACAGATATAATAAATTAATAAAGATTGAAATCTCCATTTTCCCTATCAACTTTCATCATTTGAGCCCTTACAGGTTGAGTCATTATGTGCCGTAAAGCATTATTTCCAAGGTCTGGTAACTTTGAACAGTCATTAAACAACAAGCCACAAGTCAAGGATTACCTGTAATATTTTTTTTAATTACCTTTTTTAATTTGTTCTCAAACAGAAAATGCAGTAATACTTGTTCTTCTTCCGTACACTGTTTTCTAAGAGGTAGAGATTCAAGTAGTTCCTTTTCTGAAAGTAAAATGAAGTAGATATTTAAAAACTGTATAGCATTCAAATGTTCCTATTTTTTCATATAGTAGGGTTTTACGTTTCACTAGCATTTTAACAATTTGTTTAAGGACAGAGAAAAAAGTAACAATTGGCAAATCTTTCTCCTAGTACTCAGCAATATCCTAAAACCTAAATCTTGTAAAAAGATTAGTGAAGTTACTTTGTATATACTAACTAATGGATTCTATATACAATATGTTGTAGAAATTTTTTTTTTTAATTATGTGAAGAAAAAATATTATCCAAACCTTCTTCTGCTGTTAACATATGGTGTGAAGTTAAAAGGTCAAATGCTTCAAAGCAGTAAACATCAAGTTTCAAAGCCTCTTTGTAGCTGAACGTTGCTAGAGTTCTGTTATCAAGAGCATCATAGATCTTCCCTCTCAAAAGGCAAATCGAACTCTTGATCTAATAAGAAAGAATGGTTAAAATCCAGAGACTAAATCCGGGTTTTCAATTAGAAGTTGAGATCGAATTACATCTCAGAAATACTTTTAAAAAAACAACAACAATGTGCCTTTCAACAGATTTTTTTTAAATATAAAGCTCTATAAATTGGTTTGTTGTCTATTTAAATTAGGAAGTAAAAAGATTATACCCACTTGTATCCTTTTACTGTAAGATTGCTTTCCCTCTCTTAGGACCCTCCAGTTTTGTTGGGAAAGGCTTTTTTAGAGGACATCAGACTGAAGTTGGTATGAATAAAGTATGGGTCTATGTAGACACAACGGAGACTCCTAAAATACTTTATTTTTATCTAGCTAAAGTTAGATCTTCCAATAACCCTCCAAAGCTGACTCCCAAGTAACACTTACTGACGTTTGTGAAATTTCCCAGTCATTAGAACAGTCTTTCACTGCACTTTCATCCTTCAAGTATTTTTCAAACAATCTTTTGTTGATTGGTTCTTCCATGTCAAGTATATCAAGAGCCTGCTGATATTCTTTTGCAGCATACTACACAGAGAAACTTAGAGTATGAACATTTATGATTGAAGCAGCAATGTGTAGAAAATAAAGTATTACTTAACCAATATCACATACATCACATACATCACAATTATATGTTTAAAGATAACTTCATACATCTACCCACCCTCCATTATACTAGATTTATGTCTTACCTGTTTCATAATCTATACAATGCTTCAATTTCCATTTACTTGTTCCATTCTTTAATTATCTCATCCATGCTTTTAAATTCCATTTCCCATTTCTCTATTTTCCTCTAAAAATTAATACCTTCAGAAATAAACTGAAGATAGCTATTTATTCTCATGCTTCTACACCAATTTATATAACTACAATTAAAGTTGCCTTGTGGCAAGATGGGTGGCAACCAATAAATAAATAAACAAAATAAACAAAATTGTTCATGTAAAATATTTATGTTAATTCAATATTGTTAATACTGTAGTTTTGTGTCCCTGAAAAAGGAAAAGATTAAGAAAATTGTGCTTAAAGTATCATCTGAACTGTAGTTTATTTAAAATTAGAAGATAGACAAAAATCATTTTTTTAAATTTTGATTTGTGATTTTTTTAAATTCTCACTGGCAATTTACTATAAATGTGTTGTATATCAATACTTACATGACATCTAGCTGCAAGGTATTGACATGCTTCATGTAACTAAAAAAATAGAAACTCTAGTTAGATTTCAGTTCAAGATGAACAGTATTAAGAGGACTTGATCCTCAATATGCCCTTTCAATCTCTTATTTATTCAATTTATCAAGTTCTACATTCATTCTATTTTATAATTTTTTCTATAACTTAACTGAACTACCTGGTTTGCACTTGTAGGAATGTTTTCTGGCTTCAAGCAAAATACCAAAAGAATCCTGTATGCACTCTATAAATGAGAAACCTTTTACCAAATGCAAAATTCTAACCCAGTGGAAGAGGTCTCCATGGGAAAGAGAGAAAAATAAATAACAGTGGTAGCAGTTGCGTAAGCTTTGGTGTGGCTGTTGCTGCATTAGACTTTTAACACATTGCTAGCAAATATATTCTAACCAAGAAAAAAAAAGGTTCTCACACATGCTATAAAGTAATTTTTAAAAAAGATGAAGTACTATAGTATGCTGGGCGTCACTTACCTTATCTAATTTTCTTGACCTAAGAGCATGTGCTGCCCTGTGATACTGTGATGTAAGGTAAAGACATTGAGCCAACCAATAAATGTCCTGTGGATCTTCTACAAAATAATCATACAGGCATATCATAAACATTAATATTACATATAACTTATCAGTTGTACTTTATTTGCATGTTACTGTTAATTTATAATACAATACACACTGATTATTTTATTCACAACATTTCTAACACATGCAAATTGAGCTCATTTATAACTTCTTAGCATTGAAATTCACATGCATCTGCATAAACACTGCAACCATATGAAAGCAAAGTAGGTACTCAGTGTGAACTGAGTATCAAAAACCAGGGCATCCTCACAAAGCAATTATACTGATTCTATATGATATAGTGACAAGAGATCTAACTCCTGCAAACCAAGTATGTTTATTATACAAGTAGTCCTCACTTAACAACCCTACGTGTGACAAGCAATTGCACAGCTAAGTAAGGCATTCACCAAGTGGGAAATCACATGATTGCAACTGAGCTTTCCAGTTGGAAAGAGACAAGTTTCACACTGTTGTTTGCCTCCTAACCATTCCCTCACCTCTTGGTCAAGGTCAGCTTATTGTCTTAAACACATCAAAAGCAAAGTAATCATGTCTCAGCCTGAAGCCAAGAGCTGCAGCTAAACTATACAAAATAGCTTAAAGTTCTCTTTCTCCAATCTCTCCACTCTGGGGGACGGAATTAAAAAAGAAGAAGCTAGTTCTGTAGACAATCTCTCCTTGCTTGACCTTTTCCCATTGCCGGCACAATCACATTGCTTTCAATGTGTAGAAGAACTACCGTAATAGCTTACTCCCTTGAAATCTCCTAGTGCCCCAGGCTGCAAATACAACCACATTGCTTTTGATGTATAGAAGAGTAAATAGATTATTTTCTTGCAATCTCTTTTCTCTCCAATTTCTCTGCTTTGCAAGGGGAGGAAAGATAAACGAAAAAACACACACCACAGGCCAGGCACAGGACAACATATATGGATTGCAACGGTGATCACATGACCGAGTGATACTATGAAGGTCATAAATAGACCATAAAATTACTTTTTAGTACTGTCATAATTTCAAATTATTTGTGAGGACTATCTGTATAGCTCAGTGATGGCTAACCTTTTTCTTCTTGCGTGCCAAAAATGACAGCGCGCTCACTAGCGCGCACACACATGCCGGCACACAATCCCTCCCCCATTAGGCCGTTTTCCGCCCTCCAGAGGGTTCAGGAGCTGACAGGGCAGCGCCTTGCGTGCCCTCAGAAATGGCTCTGCATGCCACCTGTGGCACGCGTGCCATAGGTTCGCCGTCACTGTTACAGCTCATCAATTCTCAGCTTTCCCAGTTAAAATAGCCAACTCATCAAAATACAGTATATAGTAAGGGAAAATTAAAATGAAAGTACAAAGTAATTTTTAAAAACACATACATATATAAAATAAAATATGCAACTTACCATGGGACAATGATGCTACTTTATCTGCCCAAAATAGAGCACTTTGATACTGTTGCTGTTTTTAGGAAATAAATAGTTACACTTTGTTATTAAAAAATAAATGAACATATATTTATTATATTCATATCTTCTAATCAATGAGCTCTATACAGAATTCACCACTCCTTCCTGCATCTTATTTTTGCAGCAACCTGGGTTGAGAAATTTTGATAGGGCTAAAGATTATCAAGTTCATGAAAATACTGGCAGTTCTCAATCTACAAGCACTTGTTTAGTGACAGTTAGAAATTAAAAACGGCACTGAAAAGTGACTTATGACCATTTTTCACATGACCATTGCAGCATCCCCATGACCATGTGATCAAAATTCAGATGCTGGCAACTGGCCTGTATTTATGACAGTTGCAGTGTTCTGGGATCATGTGCAACCTTTTACAACCTTCTGACAGGCAAAGTCAATGGGGGAAGCCAGATTCACTTAATAACTGTAATTACTAGCGTAACAACTGCAGTAGTAGACTTAAAAACTATGACAAGAAAGGTCATACAATGGGGCAAAACTCACTTAGCAACTGTCTTGCTCAGCAATGGAAATATTGAGCTCAATTTGGGTGGCAAATTGAGGACTACCTGCAAAGGAATCTGAAACTAAGCCTCTCTAGTATTTTGTTTACCATGTTAATGCCTATACAGAGCTATGCAGAATACATTTTTTTCCAATGAACCTGTATTGAAATAATGATAATTCAATGTAATTTAGATCCACGAAGACAGCGACAGGCATAGCTGTCCTCAGTCCTGCACCATGTTTTTTTTCAACCGAGTGAAGAACAGATGGGGAGACCAATTCAAGTCCCCCCAGGATTCAAAAACTGACCTGAAGGCATCAATCAATCAATCAATCAATAAATAAATAAATAAAAATCAAGGCCAGATAGTGGCAAACCATGGCATTTTTATGCAGTCCAAGGTATATTCATTCCTTCTTCTGGAGCTCTTGCCTCAACAGCCCTTTGCTGCTCGTTCCAATTAACCAGGGACGCGGCAAGTGTCAGAGAGAGGGAAGGCAGAAACTCACCCGCAGCTCCCTGGGGCTTTGCTTTGGCGATTCCCTAAGCCCCAAAACTCGCGCCCCAAGCCCGGCAACGGTCCCACTCGCCCCACTTCCCCAGACCACGTCCACGCAATCAGCAGCCCCAGTCTCAGGACCGGAGCCCAACAGGCGGAGGCGGCGGCAGGCAAAGGGATGCTGCCTCGGAAACCTCACCTGGTCGATGTATTGCCGCACCCGCTTCCTCAGGCGCTCCAGATTCATGCCCCTTCCGTGCCCGCCCGCGGAAGAACTGGGTGACCAGGCTGGCCCGTTCCCTGGAGCCCCCCACGGCGCTGCCGGACGCCTCGCAACTGCCGCTGTCTTCCTGACCCCGACTGAGCCGCTTCCGAAACTTAAGACCCCGCCCCCTCCGCATTCAATGCGTTCCTCTCGCCATGGCTTCACGAGTCCGTTAGCAATTACGTTCCTCCCCAGTATGGCCTTGTGTGCCGTTCTCAATTGCACCCTTATGTCGCCGGAAACGCGGCCTCTGCGCTTGGCGTTCCGAAGATATCCGATCTACAGAGGATGAAGTACCGGAATGTGGCAGTCTTATTATTATTATTAGTAGTAGTAGTAGTAGTAGTAGTAGTCGTATTTAATCATTTATTGAAGGGAAAGAAATTTTAGGGAAGAGGCAGCTGTTTCTTTATTCCGAATTTGAACGACATAGGTGGGTTCCAGAGTTATTACTTTTTATCTTTGTTAAGGATTTATACATTAATGGTATTTGGTATTTTTTTCTTATAGAAGAAGTACTTGAGTAATGCAAAAACAGAAATAACTCTTGTTTGTATTCAGTGTAACTTTTAATAGGTAGACATCACTAGGCAGGGTAATACCATCAGCAACCAATAAAGGAATTTCAACAATTACAGTCCAAATTAAGTATTAAATTTACACTCCAGCTTTCAGATAGAAATACATAGGACTCCTCCCCTGTTTTATTCCTGGAAGGTTGAGTTTGACTGCCCCAAGCCACTTAGTAAACTTCTGCGTATGTGCAGTATGTGCAAATATAATGTTGATACTATTTAGATATGATCAGTTAGCATGGCTTAAAATAGCTAGAATTAAAGAAACCCTAAACAACCATAGATGAATTCTATAGTATTATAATTCTAGAAAATACTTATGTGAAAGTTGGAAGTATTACTTTAATAGGAGGAACATATTACAATGTGAAGTCAGTCTATTTTAATGAAGGAGCTACATAGCCACATGATGGTGCTATAACATGGCAAGAAATCATAAATCATTTCTGGGTAACATTTTTAGCTCAGAGAACTACTACATGCATCACTCACTGGCAGCTCAGAGGCTGTAGATGAATATGTGTGTTCTCCTTCCTCTCTGCCCCACCCCAAGCACAGTTTAGTCTCTCAAAGCCTCATGCATTTCATTACCCTCCTATATATGCCTTTTCCCCTGCTTTCTTTATTTTCCCATTCTCTCCCCTACAAGTCACTCTGTCTCCCAAAACTGAATGAAGTATTTTGAAGTGCATGTTGGTGAATAGAGTTTACATGTTTGTAACTAAATCTATACTAGCTGTATGTGCAACTGTTTTTCCCCATAAATATGAGCTTAGAGTGAACATAGCATGTCGAACAGGACTAGTATTGGACTGTTGCCACAGACTATAAAAAGAATAATTTAAACCATTATGTTTATGTTTACTAATTAGTCATCATTTTAATAGCATACCATGTAGTTTAGGCTTCATTGATGTTTACATTTGTTTTCCAATTTTTTTTCACCAGAAATGCTCAAAGTAACCTAATGGAGCGATACAAATAATTAACAAGCAACCTGATGATGTATTTTAAGGGGGGGAAATTAACAAATAGAGCATTTGATTTATTTAAATTTTGCTGAAGGCTAAAAGTCAAGTGGTAATGGAACCATATGCTTTGGAATTACAAAGCTATATTTGAGGATGAAGGACTAAATACCAGGGGTGAAATTCAAAAATTTCCCCTACTGGCTCTGTGGGCATGGCTTGATGGGCGTGGCTTTCTGGTCATGTGACTGGGCGGGCAGGCGTGGCCAAGTCAACGTCACTTCTTTGCCCTAATGACCTACAAAAAGAAGATATACCAATTATTATACACAAAACAATAAAAGAGCTACACAAATACAAATACACAAATAAGAGCAATAATTTGTATACCTCTTTTATTGTTTTGTGTATAATAATTGGTAGATCTTCTTGCATATTTCAAGAGAGTAGTTATATTGCTACCCAATAGATTTTGGTGAATTCTGATATTCCAGCTTGAAGAACATAAAATATATGAATGTAACATATTAGGTACTGGGCAATCAATAAATGATGTTATATTGTTGATGTGTCACTTTGAATTTCTTTACTTAAAGAACAATTTAGGAAAGAACAGTTAGAAAATGGAGGGGGTCACAGGAGCAGACAAATCACTCTATTCCTGATTTATAAAACTTGTTTCAAACTTCATATTAATTCTTAAAATGGTTTGGTTTAGGATTGGTGTCTTATGTGAACCAGAACTATGGTTCATGATTTCAGCATGCTGTGTAGCATATTCAATAAGCCACAAACAGGGGTAGTAGCCTTGTTGTGTAGCAGCCTCCCTGCACATGCTCCTTGACTCCATAAACGAATTGGTGATGGAATTTCTTAGGTTTATGGTTCTGGGGGACTTCAATCTAACTTCCATGGAACTGATGTAACAGACAGTTCAGAAATTCATGGCTACCATGACAGGAATGGGCCTGTTCCAGTTCATCCAGGCTCCAACAAGCATCAGTGATTTAATGCCAGGTCTGATTTTTCTGTCAGAGCAGGGGCACTGTGATTTGGAGTTGGTGGAGGTATCTGTTGCTTCCCTGGGATGGTCAGATCTTTCTATGGAATATCATACCTCCAGGAGTCTGATTGGCCCAGACTCTATCTGCTTTCTTCTTCAAGGTTTTAAAAACTTGACTGTGCCACTGGGCACAGTATCCTAACCCTAACCCTCTCATTCTGATAAACATACCTTCTCCAGCAAAGATAGCCTCTGGCCTGGTTTACTATGGACTCTTAATCCTCACCTTATTCATCTTCAGTGCAGAAAGCCATTGCTGAGGTTAAGGAGAAAGTGTTTGATTTAGATTTCCAAAAACAGATTTAAACTGTATATCACCACTTGGCAGTACCATTTCTTAAAGTTTTCTTGCTCTTTGTAGAAGGGCCTTCACACTGGAAAGGCATTCTATCCTACTCTTAATGGTCATGGAAGGGAATTTTAATTATATCCTTTACCAGGGGCATGTATATATATATGTGCTCAGAAATAGATAGCTGCACATGTTTTACTGAGTTGTTTTTTATACCATGCCTGGTGTGCAGAGCTAATTTTTTTCCATGTTAGCAAATGCTTGGGCTGATCCTAATCAGAGACTTTAAGGTCTCTGTTGTTTTTTTAATTGAAGGATTCAACTAGTGAAATTTCTGGGAAAAGGTTAACAAAATTGTGCCCTCCCGTTTGCTAAGAGAAGGCATTGAGTGTAAGCAATGCACAGACAAAAATGAAATCTGGTGGTTTGCCTTTTATGATATTTGTCCATGTTAAATTGATTTCAGGTACACAGTTCTAATGTTTATCTAAAGATAAATCTATGACTGCAAACAAGCAACCACCTACTCCCACAGAGAAGGTGTTTGGAAAATAAAATATCCTTTAAAAAAAAAAACTGTCATCTTATTACGGAAAGTCTATTTTAATGATGACTGAAGTACTGGAAAGTTTACTTATGTAGCTTTCTGTGTTACATTTCAACTCCCTTTTTGTGTGTGACATAAAACCCTTGTTGGAATTTCTGCTTCTGTATATTTTGGATCTTCTCAGACCAGGAGCCTACTTTCAGCATTGCAAATCTATTCATGTGTGTGGTTTTCCTTAAGTGAGGGGAAAGACACATGATCCATCAAATGCTCTTTAATCTCATTTAAGAACCCAACACTGCTGATCAAAGCATGTTTATTCAGGAAGAAGGATTACAGTTTGCCAACTGTCATTTCATTTTATGATATGTTTGTAATTTACTTGCTCTTTGTTCCTTAATATAAGGTACTTCAACACTTTTATTTGTTGAGCTATAAATAGGCCTCAGCCTGTGGTTTCATTTCCTAGGCAATGATCAAATATATTTACATACAAAAGTAATGATATTTCATGTTGCCAAATGTTTACAATGTGCACTGATAAAAGGAACACACACTATTGCAATTGTATATTTATGCGTGTTGCACAAATCAGACAAGGAATGTGCTAAAACTCCTGAAATGGAGGAATAGGACCAATACATTGATGCATATTTTTGACACCTACTTGAATGTGGTAATAGAATCCACTGTTGATTGTTGATGCAGATCCTAAAAACCACAAGTGCTTACATTTTCATATTATAACATGATAGTTTTACTACTACTCTGTGGGGTAGATTCAGAATTATTTATAGAGTTGAAATCACTCTCTGTTTTGTAATTAAATCTGCATCCATTTTAGTTAACCAGATAAATACTTCATATACAGTATGTTTAACTTCATGCAATATGTATTTAATCCTCTTGAGTCCAGCTAGATGGCAGTGGTGATATTGAAAAGATGAAGTTAATATTTAAATAAGAAACCCTCTGGGAATTCCAGGTCTATACGTTAAAATTCTATATTGCTATCAAGAAAACTATATAGATATACTGTATCTATGAAGTCACCAAGAGTTTAGTTTTTTAAATTCTTATTTCACACAAGTAAAGCATTGCATTGCATTGCGAATAGCACAGAAAATGGCACATTTCTGAATCCCACAGCTCTGACAGTATAATTCAGAATACTTTTAAAGAAAACCCACTAGAAGATGTGAAAAAATATGACAGAGCATAAAAACTGTTTTATTAATTAGCTATGGCTTATTTAATATATTAGCACACCGAGAGTATAATTCACATAAGAGATTTCTGTTATTAACACATTTTAGCACAGGCTTAAATATATGTCTGGCCAGCCAGCCAGCCAGCCTGTTGTATTTTCATTAATACTGTGACATTTGTTTTAAAAAGAAGATTCTGGCTATCACATGATATTCAGCCTTAAGTAGTGCTCTTGTAAATTAATTATCATTAATGTAAATGGCTTAGGGTGGCCAGCCTAATTAGCTTGCTAATACATTCATATTTAATAACTGATGTGAGCATTATTCATCTGCGAGACATATTTAATATTTATAACTACAGTAATTTCCCAGTAATTATATCCATACATCAAGAATTCAAGCGTGTAATGTCCATTGTCTGAACTGCCAATGTAAGTATTGAAATTAAGTCTTTTCTATTGGATTTTCTCCTTGATTATCCTCAGTCACTTCTTTGTCTTGGTGGGTTAGTTCTACTCCTTGTTCTTGCTTATCTGTCAGATGTTCAACTTTCAGTTTGTTATCTTTCAGTCTTTTTTTATACATTTTCTTATGTTGTTCCTGTGTGATTATAAATGATAAATGATTGTAGTTAAAAATAGCTTCATTTTCTTAAAACAAAAAGATGGATTTTCAACTATCTGCAAATTTTGCAAAAGTTAACTACTCGCTTATTTTAATTCGATTAACTTGATTATTTTAATTCAAGTTCAATTACAACTATAACAGCTGCAAGATTTGACAATATTGGTCCTTTTCTGATTGCTTTTCTGGTTGTCCCAATGCTGTTTAGTATATTTTAATTGAACTACAATTCAACTGAATGTATTGGCATTCGCAGGTTTGGAAGTTACTTACATTGTCTCTGCGTTCTTGCAAAGGTTTCAGACCCTGGACTCAGGAATGTGTGCTTTAGAAATGTTTTGAGATTTTGGATTAATGTAAAGCAGAGAAAGCATTGCAACTTCACATTTATTCCCTTCAAGCTATTTGTTGCATGAAGATAAAAGTCTTAAAATCCTTTTGAAGGAAAGTGCCTTCCCATGCTTCTAACATCTAAGAATTGCTTTTGTTGATATTTAAAGCAGACCAGGATTTTAGGTATTACTTGGGTACATAAAATCTGACCTTAGAGGGATGGGAAAAGTAAGTGGATTGCATAATTTTAGTGCTAGTGGTATGTTATTTTGGATAGAAAGAAAAAAAAGACAAATAATATTTTATATAAAAACATTAACTTTCTATTCCAAAACTTGGGTCCCATACTCTTAAGCTTAGTAAAATGTATGCATCTGCAAATTTTTATGCATGGAGCTTCACATGACCAGTCAGTGGATTCATTCCAAATCTTGATACCGCGCCCATCAGTTTGAACTGATTTGAAATGTTCCCTTAATGAGAGTCTCAAAAGGATCAATCATTACCTATGAATTACCAAAAGTAATACTGGGAAGCAACAATTATTTTCATATGCATATGTGTTTTTCCCCCTGCTTTAGAAATCATCCATCCCATCCTCTCCTCTAGCAGGAATATCTACCTCGTTTTCATTTCATTCCCCACAAAGTTTGCCAGCATTTAATGAGAAAACATAAAAAGATCCTATACAGATTGTAGAAAGGGGAAGATGGGGAAGATGTGCAGCCTAAAAGATCAAGCAGTTGGAAGAACCTTTTGGCAGTTGAAGGACAAGGGAGGCACAGGAAGGCCTGATTCTACTCTGACGAGGCAGAATCAAGAACATGCAAGTTGCCTTGATCTTTGGAGGAAGATGCAAACTTAAAAAATAAGAATCTAACAATTAAAAAAAAAATCAATCTACAAATGAGACAAATTTGTGCCTATGTAAAATATGTGTGTGTGTGTGTATATTTGAAAGTAAGCATCTGAAAGGTAATTTCCACATTTTTCTTCTTATTAAAATAAACTAAAGTAGTTGAAATATTCACTTTCACAATGGGTCTATCAATGTTGCAAGCAGGAATACTTAATCTGGGATTCCTTGGATCCCACAGCACAGAGAAGATCTGTGATTTCCTCCAGATCCAAACATTCCCATTATTCAGAGATTAAGGGCCTCCCCAAGAAATTCATTCCAAATCCAAATCCATTCCTGGTTATATCCTTGCACATTGAATTCTCTTAGCTAAATTTTTCATGATACCATTACATTGATATTTAATAGCAATTAAATAAACCAAAATAAAGTCACAGATTAAATTCATTCAATCTTCATGTTAGCATCTTTTTATATCCCATTTATTCATACTTTAATATATGTTTGCTAGTATTTTTTAAATCCATCTCGTATAAATAAAGTGAGTTGCCTTTACAATCCACTAAACTACCTGAACTAAGCATGGATTTAGCAAATGTTATTCAAGTTGTTAATAGCAGATATTGAAATGTAATAAATAAATAATATTTAAGATAGGATACTTCAGTTCTATTTTGTCTTTGACACCCCTCAGTTTTCTAAGCTTACTGGAACAATTATGGAATTTTCCAGCTTTTCATTAGCACAAGTTTCTTCTGCCCTAAAACTGCTAGAGGTATAGCTTAGCAACAGAAGACCTAGAGATACATACAGACCAACAGAAATGTGTGGTATGTATATAATTAGCAGCAGTAATTACCTTTTGAATCTGCAACTCACACAGGCTTTGAGGATATCTTGTAATACTGTTCATGTAGTTTTTAGTTTTTCGCCAATCTTCACTCCATTTCTGGATACTGTACCGAGATTTACACTTTGCAATTCTTTCCAGAATGGAACAATTTTCTTGGTTTATTCTGAATAATTCTCGCTCTCGGTTTTCTCTGTTTAAACTAAAAGTGGGGTGGGGGTGGGGAGAGAGCTCTGTGCAATAAATTAATCATTCAAGCATTAAAAGTGAAATGCATTCTATTCCATCTTCAAAATGGCAAATGAAAATAAATTCTTACTGTTCTACACGAAGCACCTTCAGTTAATTGTCAGGAACTAAAACTGAAATCATGGCTCTCTTCTGTTACTGTTATATTGCTGTAGCTCACGCTACTGCGTATCTTCTACTATAACTGTGGATGATGGAAGTTCTAATATAAAACATCTAAAATACTGCAAATAGAATTGAATAGAATAGAATAGAATTGAATTGAATTGAATTCTTTATTGGCCAAGTGTGATTGGACACACAAGGAATCTGTCTTTGGTGCATATGCTCTCAGTATACATAAAAATACAAGATACGTTTGTCCAGAATGATAAGGTGCAACACGTAATGATAGTCATAGGGTACAAATAAGCAATCGGGAAACAATATCAATAAGAAGTCATAGGATACAAGCAACAAGTTTCAGTCCTGCAGTCGTAAGTGGAAGGAGATGGTGAAAGGAATAATGAGAAGTATAATAGTAACAGTAGTGCACTCTTAGTAAGTTTGACAGTGGTGAGGGAATTATTTGAGGGAATTGGCAAGGACTGAAAAGCACCCCACCCCAATATTAAATATTAAAACTTTATCTTGGGCTATTGACCTGAACTGCTCAGAAGGAATCTTCCCAGGTTTTAATATAATGAACTTTAACTGATCTAGTTATGTGTCTAGCATGAAAATGTCCCCTTAATTAGGCTGGTAGTTATCACCAAAATAGTTCTTATTTTTATTATTTATACTTTTTCAAAAACTTAAGTGTGCAAAGTTAGAAGATCAAAATGCATATACATGCATACAGTACATAAAGGTAAAGGTTTTTCCTGTCCAGTAGTGTCTGATTCTAGGAGGTGGTGCTCATCTCCGTTTCTTAACTGAGGGAACCAGCATTGTTCGAAGAGATTTCTATAGTCACGTGGCCAGCATGACTATATACTGAGGCACAAGGAAAGCTATTGCTGCATAAGTGATACCTATTTATCTATTCTCATTTGCATTCTTTTGAAATGCTAAGTGGACAGGAGCTGGAACAAGTAACAGGAGCTGAGCCTGTCATGCAGGCTCAAGTCTTGAACCCGGTCTGTCAGCTTTTCAGTGATAAGCTCAGCATCTTTAACTGCTGAGGTATTTGCACGCCTACATATCCATAGCAACTAGTTTTAATATTAGAATTTCTTGATTTTCCCTGGTTTACCTCCCTAATATCCTTAATCTGTACAGTATTGTTACACTTGCAGTAATGTCTCAATAATATTTGGGCCACTCATGAATAGCTTAACTCAGCAACTTTATTCATTTCTACTTATATTACAAGAATCTCCCAGATTCTTTGCCTTCCCCAGGAACAAGTAGATAATCAATGTTTCATGGATCGGGGGGGGGGGAGGAGAGAGGAAGCAGGCTTATGCTTCTTGTAGCTGCACAAGGATTCAAGGCTAATTCCCCACTTGTACCTTCCTCCTCCTACCAGTCTGGCTGGCAGTTTCCCAACATCTACAATATTTATTTAAGTTATTTGGAAGCTGGGATGAAACCTTCAGCAAAAATGATGAGATGATGCAAGTTATAGCTCAGATAAATAAAATATTGATTGTTTTTAAAGGTACTGCTGGACTTTATACCAATGGTCCTCTACATCTCCACTAACCCAATTCTCACCTCACACCATGATAACAATTGATGTAGCAGAAATGAGGAAGTCAAATCTGGGAAAATGTAAGATTTGTTTTAGACCTGATTGCTGTTTGATCTCTTAACTTTGTAAGCCACATGTCTAGTAACCATGGACCACGGAGACGACACAGCCGGATGATAGAAGGGCTGCAGGTAGAATAATATTACAGTTATTAAGCTACATAATTGTTCATCATTTTTACTCCAAACCTTACCTTTTGCTTATATATTCATTTTTATTATCTACTCTTCCTTCAGTTTTCATGATGTAAGATATCTTCTTTAGTAACAAATGGTTATCTCGTTCTATTGTAGACAGACGGTCCTTATCAAGCTTCAGGTGTTAAAAAAAAGAATATTTTAATAGATCATGTTTGTATCCAATTAATATTCTCCTCCCCCCATCCCTATTAATGCTACCTATACAACGACACTGAAAAAAGTGACATGACCATTTTCACACTTACGACCATTGCAGCATCCCCATGATTACATGATTTACACTCCTTGACAATTGACTCACATGATGGTTGCAGTGTCCCAGAGTCATGTGATCCCGTTTTGTGAACTTCTGACAAGTATAGTGAATGAGGAAACCAGATTCACTTAACCATGTTACTAACTTAACAACTGCGGTGAATCACTTAACAAATGTGGTCATAAAATGGGCCAAAACTCACTTAACAAATTTCTCACTTAACAATATAAATTTTGTGCTCAATTGTGGCTGTATTTGTTACAGTCACAAATACAAGGACTACTTGTATTTCTTTCTGGCTCAGTATCTATCTCAACATTATTTCTTTTATGCATGACCTATCTATATTTTGCTTGGTGTATTTCACAGAAAACATCAAGCCAAATGGCACAGTTCACGAACGATGGCTAGATTCACACTACATAAACAAAGTTAAAACCAATCAAATCACATGTTAGCCTGAAGTGTTCAAAAATGAGATTTGGGGCCATATGTATTCGAAAATTACTATGGGTAACCTCCAGTGTATTTTGACCTAGTGCAGTTCCACTCAATTCCTATATCCAAATCAGAGCAAGACCATGCACTATTCACATCAGCTAGCAAAACAAGTATCTTGAAAATTTCTTTTAAGTAATCCACCTCTCATAGTTTCTGCTAGATTTGTATTTTTAAGATACCTTCAAATGGTATAAAACAGTGAATTTTTCTGATGTAATCATACATGGGGATTGGGAGACAGGAGAAAATGTCATAAGGAGTTGAAATAGAGTTTGCCTATACACCATTATGATAAATCACTGAGTCCAAAGATGAAATTACAAAAGTGTCTCAAAAGGTATCATCCTAGTTTTCAGGAGAGGGAAAGTGAGAGATGGGAGAACTTTCAGCCTTGCAAGATTATATTAATGTAACCTTGCAATGAAGATACAGCTAGTACTCCTAAACGTGTTTCTTGTCTCATTGAAATCTGACATTTAAATACAAAAATTTTAAAAAGAGAAGAGTAAAAAAAATCTTGATTGTAGTTCATAAATGTTTATATTATCTTTTAAGCCCTCTTGTCTCTGTTTTTGCTACAGCAAAGTATAAATCGCAGCCTACCTTAAGTTTTCTTAATTTCAAGTGAAGATGTCCATATGTTGGAGGAGCAGATGTGTCTACCACAGGCTTGGCTCTCAGGATCTGCAGCAGGTTAAAAAAATGTGTTTAATTTTGTGTTTAATGTTTGTGTTTAATTTTCACTTGGAACGAATGAAGCAATAAGATTCTTACTTTTAGTTTGATGTTTACATTCTGAAACGCCCAAATTTATTTCATACCTGAAGTAGAACCCATTGGCTCATGTTACGCAATAATTATTTATCCGTTTTCTCTCTCTCTATTGCAATTAGAATTCTAATGGTGGTGACAGGATTAGAGATATTCCTCACTTAATTTAGTGACCAGAGTTACACTAGCACTGAATAAGTGGGTGCTTAGGACTGGTTTTGGCCATTCCAGCACTTGATGGTCATGTGATAATGACCGAGGCATTTGTCAACTAGGTTGCAGCAGCATCCCACCATCATCACATGACCAGCTTTCCACAAGCAAAGTCAATGGGGAAACAGGCATGGAAAGCCACAAGCCGCACCTGTAAGTTGCTCCTGCTGAAACTTTTTATCTTGAGGCGTCTGACTATGGAATACAATATTCTGGAGCTCCATAGTGTGTATCTGCCTTTAGCCCCACCCCCCTGTCTTCACCTATCAGCAGCCACCCCTCAACTAGCTGCACTTGTGTGGTGCTACTGCAATCATTGGCACTCCCACATAATAGTCCGCCTTCCCATTCACGCTTCTGCTGTGCCACAGCAACCACTGGCTCAGTCTCCGACATCCGGCAACAGTCGCCCTCAACCTGGCCATGCTCACACTGCACCACTGCAGCCATTTATCCACCCATGGCCTGCTTGCAAGTCACTCAGGTCTTGCGATGGGCTGCTTTTTTGTCCTATTGATTGTGCTTTTTGGAGGCAGACAGGAAGTCATGAGAAGGTCCTCACTTAACAATCTGCAATCCTTGCTTGACGATGGCAATTGCCAACGCAGTCACAAAACAGATTGCATAGGGACAGAAATTCAGTTCCAATTATAGTTGTTAAGCGAGGACTACCGTACTTGTATTGTGAGTAGCTTTGAACATAACATAGTAATATAACATAATATAGTAACATAATCCTGTACATATATATCTTTTTACAATTCAGTGCACTTTACTCCCAGGTAAATTACATATTTACTCATTCATACATTTATTCATTATTTCTGGAAATTTTTCCTACAGAAAGATGTCTCAAAATGGTGACATCTGACTAACACAGTTTACTCTGACTTTACTCAGAAGTAAGTCATACTTAGTGGCTCTTAATCCCAGGATTCTATTTTTAGGATTGCAATTTAATGAGTTTGAACTGAGGTGAATGTTGCATTCAGATACATGAAATTTTTCCAACATCATCAT
This sequence comes from Pseudoxenodon macrops, assembly GCA_032467955.1. Lineage (NCBI taxonomy): Eukaryota > Metazoa > Chordata > Lepidosauria > Squamata > Pseudoxenodontidae > Pseudoxenodon > Pseudoxenodon macrops. The sequence continues at coordinate 319,704 of JANHFT010008443.1, forward strand.
CATCATCATATTTCTAGCCCACTCGATAGACCAGTCTCTTCCACTTAGAATGGTCACTATTATATGCCCCTATTTAGTACCTATTTATTCCTCTTTGATCCTTTATGTCCTCTACTGGTACCCTGTTTCCCTGAAAATAAGACCTCCCCGGATAATAAGGCCAACCGGACTTTTGAGTGCATGCACTAAAATAAGCCATCCCCGAAAATAAGCCCTCCCCAAAACATAGCAGCAGCCATGACGTGACAATGCTCACCACCTCCTGTACCTAAAAAATAATAAGAAGTCCCCGAAAATAAGGCTAAGCGGTTATTTCGGGGGTCAAAATAAAATAAGACCCTGTCTTATTTTCGGGGAAACACGGTATAACTATTTTCTATCTTGCAGCTCCTTATGGACATAAAGCTAGTTTTTACATTTGTTCTTAAAAGACACATTCCAGAACAGTATATTTATAGGATGCCTCTTTATCATTTACCTTAAAAGGCCTAAGGTCTAAATAAGAACAGAATAATAATGAAGTAGAACTGTAATCAGTCTTAAGAAATAAATAGTTAAATGCTGTGGAATCAAGATGGATTATACTGTAGTGTCATGAAAGGGCACATTTACCAGAAGGTAACAGATCAACACATTGATTATGAATTTTCTTTAAGCTTGTGGTCTCCAATGTTGCACTTGGAATACAAGTAGTCCTTGACTTACAACAGTTCATTTAGTGACCATTCAAAATTACAATGCATTGAAAAAAGTGACTTATGACCATTTTTCACATTTATGACCTTTGCCGCAATTTCATGTCCAGTGTCGCTTGACAACTGACTCACATGATGGTTGCAGTATTCCAGAGACATGTGATCTCCTTTAGCGACCTTCTGACAAGCAAAGTCAATGGCGAAATCAGATTCGCTTAACGTCCATTTTACTAATTTAACAACTGTAGTGATTCACTTAACAAATGTGGTGTGAAAAGTTGTAAAATGGAGCAAACTCAACAGATTTCTCTCTTAACAATATAACTTTTGGGCTCAATTGTGGTTGTAAGTTCGAGGACTACCTGTAATCGATCTCCAGTGCTTATTTGTAAGTGTGCTCACTTGCCAAGAAAAAGAACTGTAGAATATTTCTGCAAATGTTAAATTTTCTACAATCCTGCTACTCCAGTGCTATGATTACTAGTACTTGTAAATTTCAACAATAAAAGAAATCAATATCAATGGATTATTTTTCATTTTAAGAAGAATGGAAAAATCAAGGACATCTTTGAATTGAAATTCATGGATATGTTTCCTATTATCTTAATTTTAAAACAAACATCAAATTACATTCATACTATATATAAGTTTATACTCATTGTAATAATAATGGTACTAATATAAAATCTATTTATAATAAAATTATGTATCTTTTCAGTCCTGATTATTTTTTTGCATTAGACAATTTATTTCTAAACTGACAGTGATATGGCATATGTATTTCCCCCCCACTGTGGACATGTGATGCTGTATTTCTTGGAGAGTATTGTGATAGAAAAAGGACCATTAATAAATGCCATTGATAATTACTTTAATGCTGTTTCATCATGGAAATTAATAACTATGTCCAAAAAACTAATAATAATAATAACAATAGATACAAACTCAAAGTGAACCGCTCCAAACTCAGTTGCAGAAAATACGACTTCAGCAATAGAGTTGTCAATGGCTAGAACACTCTACCTGATTCCGTTGTTAGTTCCTCAAA